>CM036770.1:37164493-37434493 GCA_020796225.1 Arion vulgaris
TTAGGGAACTGACTAATTTTGGCTGAAGCAGACTTTTTCCACACAAAACATTATAAAACAACAGGGAATTCTCCGACCAACATACAAAAACAGATTGATCATTTTGATAAACTCGAAATTCCTACGTCCGTCTTAGATGTAAGACCCTACAGAGGCGATATTGGCAGCGACCAACTATGATTGCCAAAATAAAAACTAAATTGAAATACTGTACAAACGAAAATAAGAAAATAGATTCTAAACACCTACTGTTCAAGATTCAAAGTTTACAATGTCGATATTCATAATAGATTCACCAACTTAATAAGTCCACAACAGGACATACCGAGAAGAACATAGAAAATCATTGGAACTTTTTAAGAACACTATTAAATCTGCACCCAGAAACAGGGATATATAAAAAAGAAGAAAGAATTGTTAAGTGAAGAAACATAAAAAAACCAAGAAAGAAAAGAAATTAAACTAAGAATGCTATACTCAAAACGAATCAACAGTCCTTGAAAATAGACAATTGGGCAAAGGATATTAAAGAAATGTCCAAAGATAAACGTGATTACATCCCGAAGTTATTCTAGAGCGAAACAGATCCAAAACTGAAAAAAAACGCTTTCTATTAAAACAGTTTAAAGATCATCCGCGAAACAAGTGTCCCTTGAAGGAAAACAACGAATCATACCATCACAAAAGACAATGAAAGATGGGGGAAATATTAAAGAGGTATTAAATAGACCCAACCATGATAAACCAGTTTTAAACAGAAATACAACGCCATTATTAAATGCACCATTGACGACTTTCAAGGAAGTTAAACAAGCCATCAAAAATTTAAAACAACAAAGCAGGGGAGGACGATATTTCAGAGAGATGTAAAAGCAACTGAAGAGGAATCAATGGACCATTTCCTTAATGAACGATGTTTGAGAATGAGACCCTCAAAGAAATTGAAAATTTATGATATTCAGCTGCCAAAAGGGATATGTCAATTTCAACAACTGGCGCGGAATAACTCTGCTATCAACACCTGGCAAACTATTCTGCAGCATTTTGATGGAGAGGCTGAAAAAAAGCCGTCGACACAAGGCTAAGAGAAGAACAAGCTGGCTTTCGTCCACATCGTTCTTGTACCGATCAAATCTTCACGCTGAGATCCATTATAGAAGAATCAATTGAATTGCAGTCGCCACTAGTGATAAATTTTATAGACTTTTAGAAAGCGTTTGATAGTCTTCATCGTTCTACTCTCTGGGAGATTCTTAAGACCTACGGCTTCCAGAAAAATACATAAACCCTTTTATTCTGAAGCATCCTGCTGTGTAAAAACAGATGCAGGAAATTCAGACTGGTTCACAGTCAATTCGGGTGTGAAGCAGGACTGCGTTATGTCATTTATGCTTTTGGGATAGCTATAGACTGGATCATGCGCAAATGCACCCAAGATGATCAACTAGGCATCAAATGACTTAATAACAGCAGACTATTTGATCTTGACTTTGCCGATGACGTGGCCATATTGAATTCAACCACACAAGCAACCCACAATCTAACGAGCAATCTTTGCACACTTGCAGAACAGGTTGGTCTCCAGATTAATTCTGCCAAGACCAAATTATGGACCTCACGAACTCGACAGACAACATCGTAATAAATGGCCAAACACTGGGGAAAGTTGAACATTTTACATATTTGGGTAGTAAAGTGTCAAACAACGGAGACACGATGAAAGAAATAAACTCTCGTATTGCTATAGCAGCTAGTGCCTTCACTGAATTAACGAATATCTGGCAATCTCAAGACCTTAGTATATGCACAAAAGTTAAATTGTTTAGGTCATGTGTGATTCCTGTACTGACGTACGGTTGTGAAAATTGGAAATCAACAAAGAAAATTGATAAGAAACTGGACAGCTTTGAGTATAAATGTCTCCGAAAATTATTAAAAGTAAAATGGAGTGATTTCGTTTCTAACAACACAGTGAGAGATAGAACACACCAACAACACGTATCAAATATTATAAGGAAACGAAGTTATAAATATTTAGGTAATGTTCTAAGATCAGACGAAAAGAGACTAAATCAACAAGTCATTATGTGGTCACCAGTTGGGAAAGAAAACGTGGAAGACCAAAGACCACTCTTCGAAGAACCATCCAACAAGAAAGTAGACTATTGGGATGTAAAACCATACAACATTTTCAATTGCTAGCAACGAACCGCATCACATGGAGATCTAAAACCTCTGCCCTATGTGCCGCCTTTGGCACGAAAGGAACAAACTAACTAACTAACTATGCCACATAAGCAACTATTAAATGAAGATTAAAATGATTTTCTAAATATCAAACTTACCATTTTCTATAAATTCTTGGACTTGTCCTTGCCAGTTAGAGAACTCTTCAGGTCAGTAGAAGGGTGGCCAAAACTTACTGCAGGAAGAGGTCGGCAAAAACGAGGAAGCAGAAATCATAGGAATTATATCCTACAGAACTACCCCAGTATGCAGACTTGAGAAGAAAGAGGTGGCCCATTTATACTAGTGTCAAATACAAACTGTATGGCGTGGCTGATAATCTGAGGCAGACGGCTGCCTTTTTTTGAGAATCCGAAATGGCAATGTAGTGAGAACGAAGAAGAAGAAGGTCAGTAGAAAGTATCAGAGTTCTGGTATCTGATTCATTATTTGTCTGATATGAGAATAATGAATTTAGTAGTGAAACACGTACAAACAAAGTACTATAGTTTTACAAAATACATAAACAGTGACGATAAACAGCAACGTTTCGACCAACAAGGCCTTTATCAAGCAAACGAACAAACAGGAGTGACAAATTAAAATGAAACACAAATGGACGACCAAATACCAACGAATCTAAGGAAAATATGGAATAAAAACGAATAACGAAATAAATGTAACACAAAAACACACATAAAAACTAGAAATAGAAAAGAAACAATGAAACATCTAGTAAATATATAACTTGAATACATGCAACATATACACATATAGATTATAAAGCATGGGAAGAGAAAGTACTAAGAAGCATAAGAATCTAATACATGCAACATATACCCATAGAGATTACAAAGCATGGGAAGAGAAAGTACTAAGAAGCATAAGAATGTAATACGTTGAGCCCTATTTCGATAATGAATTTAGTAGAAATGTTGGTCTACTTTTATACAACATTTTATAATGAAATGCAACGTTCAGCAAAACGTGTTTGATCTTTCCATCTTAAAATAGAATTTACATATCCCTTATTATTTAGCATATGATGTAATAATTTGTCAATGACATTGTAACAGTTTCTGGTGTCCTTGAGTTGCAGTGATGTTAGACAGCAGTAATTGTTTGATTTTTCAGAACACAATTCAGTTCTACTTTTATCATCTAGATACTCAAACATTGAACAAGTTAGTTTCTACTTCCTTCTCCAATGTAGTTGTCATCTAAATCAGAATATCGTTCAACGTGCAAAACCATTTACTAGATTTGGATGAAAACGTTGGAAGGATCTCTCTTTATTTCTCTCTGTCTCTCTCTCTCTCTTCTTTCTCTCTCTCTTCTGTCTCTCTCTCTCTCCATCTGACACATTTGAAGCGTTGGGTAGAAACAATAAACACGCCATCCTTCTCTTTTCTTGAATATCCTCTGTAACGTGTTCCAGATGTGATTCTCTCTTCTTGACTGTCCTCTGTAACGTGTTCCAGATGTGATTCTCTCTTCTTGACTGTCCTCTGTAACGTGTTCCAGATGTGATTCTCTCTTCTTGACTGTCCTCTGTAACGTGTTCCAGATGTGATTCTCTTTTCTTGACTGTCCTCTGTAACGTGTTCCAGATGTGATTCTCTCTTCTTGACTGTCCTCTGTAACGTGTTCCAGATGTGATTCTCTCTTCTTGACTGTCCTCTGTAACGTGTTCCAGATGTGATTCTCTTTTCTTGAATATCCTCTGTAACGTGTTCCAGATGTGATTCTCTCTTCTTGACTGTTCTCTGTAACGTGTTCCAGATGTGATTCTCTCTTCTTGACTGTCCTCTGTAACGTGTTCCAGATGTGATTCTCTTTTCTTGAATATCCTCTGTAACGTGTTCCAGATGTGATTCTCTCTTCTTGACTGTTCTCTGTAACGTGTTCCAGATGTGATTCTCTCTTCTTGACTGTCCTCTGTAACGTGTTCCAGATGTGATTCTCTTTTATTGAATATCCTCTGTAACGTGTTCCAGATGTGATTCTCTCTTCTTGACTGTTCTCTGTAACGTGTTCCAGATGTGATTCTCTCTTCTTGACTGTCCTCTGTAACGTGTTCCAGATGTGATTCTCTTTTCTTGAATATCCTCTGTAACGTGTTCCAGATGTGATTCTCTCTTCTTGACTGTCCTCTGTAACGTGTTCCAGATGTGATTCTCTCTTCTTGACTGTCCTCTGTATCATGTTCTAGATGTGATTCTCTCTTCTTGACTGTTCTCTGTAACGTGTTCCAGATGTGATTCTCTCTTCTTGACTATCCTCTGTATCGTGTTCCAGATGTGATTCTCTCTTCTTGACTATCCTCTGTATCGTGTTCCAGATGTGATTCTCTCTTCTTGACTGTCTCTGTATCGTGTTCCAGATGTGATTCTCTCTTCTTGACTGTCCTCTGTAACGTGTTCCAGATGTGATTCTCTCTTCTTGACTGTCCTCTGTATCATGTTCTAGATGTGATTCTCTCTTCTTGACTGTTCTCTGTAACGTGTTCCAGATGTGATTCTCTCTTCTTGACTATCCTCTGTATCGTGTTCCAGATGTGATTCTCTCTTCTTGACTATCCTCTGTATCGTGTTCCAGATGTGATTCTCTCTTCTTGACTGTCTCTGTATCGTGTTCCAGATGTGATTCTCTCTTCTTGACTATTCTCTGTATCGTGTTCCAGATGTGATTCTCTCTTCTTGACTATCCTCTGTATCGTGTTCCAGATGTGATTCTCTCTTCTTGACTGTCCTCTGTAACGTGTTCCAGATGTGATTCTCTCTTCTTGACTATCCTCTGTAACGTGTTCCAGATGTGATTCTCTCTTCTTGACTGTCTCTGTATCGTGTGCCAGATGTGATTCTCTCTTCTTGACTGTCCTCTGTATCGTGTTCCAGATGTGATTCTCTCTTCTTGACTATCCTCTGTATCGTGTTCCAGATGTGATTCTCTCTTCTTGACTGTCCTCTGTAACGTGTTCCAGATGTGATTCTCTCTTCTTGACTATACTCTGTAACGTGTTCCAGATGTGATTCTCTCTTCTTGACTATCCTCTGTAACGTGTTCCAGATGTGATTCTCTCTTCTTGACTGTCCTCTGTATCGTGTTCCAGATGTGATTCATTTTTCAGTTTTTCTACTGTTTTTCGTCAGGTATTTTGGAGTTTCCATGTTGTCCTTGACTTACTGATGTCTATCTCAGTATAGTTTCCATGTTGTCGTTGACTTACTGATGTTTATCTCAGTATAGTTTCCATGTTGTCGTTGACTTACTGATGTTTATCTCAGTATAGTTTCCATGTTGTCCTTGACTTACTGATGTTTATCTCAGTATAGTTTCCATGTTGTCGTTGACTTACTGATGTTTATCTCAGTATAGTTTCCATGTTGTCCTTGACTTACTGATGTTTATCTCAGTATAGTTTCCATGTTGTCCTTGACTTACTGATGTTTATCTCAGTATAGTTTCCATGTTGTCCTTGACTTACTGATGTCTATCTCAGTGCAGTTTCCATGTTTCCTTTACTTCTTTCTTCTTTCTTTCTTTCTCGAATCATGTTTGCCTCACAGCGTCAGGTCAAGAAGAGACTTCTAAAATGGGCCCTAGTATGCGCTTCGTAGATAGTGTCTTTCGTCGCCTCTGTTATCTCTGAGGTCCATCTTTTCCGTGGCCCGGCTTTTGCTTTGTACACATTGTATCGGAGCAGCATTGCTCTTTGAGGTGCACTGTCTGATGGTAATTCACAACCAGCTTGCCGCGCCATCTTGACCTTTATTCCTTTACTTGCTGATGTTTATCTCAGTGTGCAGTTTCCATGTTGTCCTTGACTTACTGATGTCAATCTCAGTGTAGTTTCCATGTTTCCCTTACTTACTGATGTTTCTATCTCATTGTAGTTTCCATGTTTACTTTACTTATTGATGTCTATCTCAGTGTAGTTTCTATGTTTCCTTGATTTACTGATGTTTCTATCTCAGTGTAGTTTCCATGTTTACTTTACTTACTCATGTCTCTCTCAGTGTAGTTTCCATGTTTACTTTACTTACTCATGTCGATCTCAGTGTAGTTTCCATGTTTACTTTACTTACTGATGTCAATCTCAGTGTAGTTTCCATGTTTCCTTGACTTACTGATGTCAATCTCAGTGTAGTTTTCATGTTTCCTTGACTTACTGATGTCTATCTCAGTGTGTAGTTTCCATGTTTTTCTTGACTTACTGATGTCAATCTCAGTGTGTAGTTTTCATGTTTCCTTGACTTACTGATGTCTATCTCAGTGTGTAGTTTTCATGTTTCCTTGACTTACTGATGTCAATCTCAGTGTAGTTTTCATGTTTCCTTGACTTACTGATGTCTATCTCAGTGTGTAGTTTCCATGTTTTTCTTGACTTACTGATGTCAATCTCAGTGTGTAGTTTTCATGTTTCCTTGACTTACTGATATCTATCTCAGTGTGTAGTTTCCATGTTTCCTTGACTTATTGATGTCAATCTCAGTGTAGTTTTCATGTTTCCTTAACTTACTGATGTCTATCTCAGTGTGTAGTTTTCATGTTTCCTTGACTTACTGATGTCAATCTCAGTGTGTAGTTTTCATGTTTCCTTGACTTACTGATGACTATTTGAGTGCAGTTTTCGTGATAGAATTAGTCTCCATGTATAGCAAACATCTGATTCATCTTCAGCTCACTTTTTAAAATGTTGGAAAGAAGGAACTTTTAAAAAAAATGTACAGAAAAAATATACTAACGTATATATTTATTAATTTATCAATAATTGCTGACTGAATTCGCTCATTGAAATCTATTAAATCCAATTGAACTAATGTATTTCTTGGTTAACATAGTACGCAAAAATTTGAAAATGAATGCGTTGATCTACTGATGCCTGTCCACTTTTCCAGATTTCAGAGTTTGGTGTTCTCAGGTTTCCCGTCTGCGACGGACAGATCAAAAATGGCTTATATTATAGGTTATATATTTATACCTTTCTTTTTCTATCTTGTTTTAGAATCGAGCACATTTATCAATTCTTACCAACACGTTTATTCTGTTTCTTATCTAATATTAGCATCTTCAAATTTATGAGTGTTTTTTTCCTCCTAATTTGTTCTGTATTATTTCTTTTATAATAATTTGTGCTAAACAATAAGCACATTGATATTGTGTCTCCTGTTTAATAATGTTTGTAGTTCTAGGTAGTCTCTTATTTGAAGTCTCTGCCATCTCCAACAGATGAGAAAATCAGAGAAAGTTAAAACTTAGTCGATTAATTCTTCTTTTCAAACCTAGAAGAAGTATGGGTGTTCATCATGTTTCCTATATTTGAGAGGGAGGGAGAGCAATTGCCTTTATTGCAAACCCAGAAGACTCCAACAAATCCAGGCTTGTTCAATGTATACACTGTCGATGACACCATTGCACTGATTGTCGGACTCGGCAGAACAGTGTCTTATGCCGATGATATTCTGATGTCTTCCAATATGCAAGGATAATGACGAGATGAGATTTCATCTACATTACAGTGGGAATGTGATAGGATTGGTGATTGGTGCAGTGAGTTGGAGGAGAATGTGAATCCAACAAATGCTTCTTTGACATGGTTCTCTCTCAACATTCACATAGTAAATACAACTGCATGTACTCCAGTTGTCAGCATGTGTAACAAAGACATTGACAGAAGGGAAACACTCAAATATTTTGGAATAACTGTAGATAGAAGCATATCTTTCACGAGTAATATCGTTGACGTAATCCTAAAGTCCAGAAAAGGACTAACCCCTCTCAAAGGTATGGCAGATGCGGATATTGAATAACGCCTGCTCCTCCTTCTTTATCGGAGACCAGTGTCGCTGAGCGTGGTAGACTATGGCCTTGGTCTTCTGATGGTCAGTGGAACATCGCTGGATAAGCTGGATAGTGTCCAAAATGAGGAGATGAGGCTTATACTCGGCTGCACACGAAACACTTCATGTGAAGTAATGTCATTGGCTTGCCAACGATGGCCATGAGACACAAAGTCTTACACATAATCAAGAGGACACAAAATCACCCTCTGCACAATGCCCTAAATGGAAACACTGGCAGGCATTTGAAGAGAGGCCGATACTGGATGACTGAGGCAGATATGTATTCTGTACGAGCTGGAGCATGGGGAAGAATGGATGAATGTATTAGAGGATGTCATTGATTACACCAGTGTTGCCAATACACTTGGACGCTGCTGCAGGGTATGGACCACTGGTGTCGTCAAAACGGAGATTATGACACTCGTGGATCAGCACTCCCATAAAGATGATATCATTATTTGCACTGATGGCTCTGTCAGACGCGAAACCAGATCAGGATGGATCTATTAAGCACAACAAAACGGAAGCACACTTAATGAGAACTGTGTTGCCATTAAAACAACAACATCTAGAATGGTTATGAAGATTACCGCTGCCTCCTGGGGATCACTCGTGGGTGGCTGAACCACTCTTACATATCAGACTCGATGAGTATGATTCATAAGATTGAATCTGGAAATCTGCGGAATTCATGTACATCATTCGGTGGTTTTATCTCAAGACACTGACTTGACTGTACACACCTGGACATGGTGGAGAGTAGGGCAAAGAATGTGATTACTTTCTTGCAAAAAAAATCCTGATTTAAGATGGCAGAAGTATGGACAGATAGATCCACATCTATGCAGTGCACGCTCATTTATGTAATGTATGCGAGTCTTAGACACTGAATCGATTGCGAGAATTATAGGTTAAGTTTGGACATGGCAGACAGTGTTGCCTTTGTGGTAGAGAGAGAAAATATACTAATCAACTTCTCATGGGTACGGTGAGCAAATGGACTCTGAGATGACTGCGGCAGCGGAGGACGGAGCACGCACGTGCATGCCCAATGTGTCATGACGTTGATCGAATAACATAACATAACAACATCAGGCGAGTAGTGGGTGGGCTGTCTGCAACGGCAATGGTTGAAGTCTATGTTTAGTTCGAAAAGGTAGTCACCTTATTTTGTTATGCAGATTTCAGAGAGTCGGGGAACATCAACAGACATGCAGATTTCAGAGAGTCGGGGAACATGAACAGACATGCAGATTTCAGAGAGTCGGGGAACATGAACAGACATGCAGTTGTCAACCCGTACAGAAATGAACAGGCAGGCAAAGTTCCGGTTGGTAAACCGCACAGAAATGAACGGGCAAGCTGAGTTGCGATTGGCACGCCGCGCAGAAATGAACAACGCTGTTATCCTGAACGTCATTACGGTGACAAGTCGGATAGGGGATTCACTTGATGATTTTGACTTTTCGTCCATGTTCTGACCATAGGCACTTGGAGTCACCGATGGTGTTTTAAATTTGAAAACTGAACGTAACATATGTTGTTTTTTTTAGTCACACTGGGCTCAGTCGACGGCTGCTGACAAATACGCATTGAAGTTCTCAGTCAATGGTTAATATCTGATGTACTGAAGCGCTCAGTCGATGGGTGATGGTGGACATACTGAAGCTCTCAGTCTACTTGTGTTGACGGATGAACTGAAGCTCTCAGTCGACGGGTACTGACAGATATACTGAAGCTTTCAGTCGACGGGTACTGACAGATATACTGAAGCTTTCAGTCGACGGGTACTGACAGCTATACTGAAGCTTTCAGTCGACGGGTACTGACAGCTATACTGAAGCTTTCAGTCGACGGGTACTGACAACTATACTGAAGCTTTCAGTCGACGGGTACTGACAGATATACTGAAGCTTTCAGTCGACGGGTACTGACAGCTATACTGAAGCTTTCAGTCGACGGGTACTGACAGATATACTGAAGCTCTCAGTCGACAAAATGGGACCCAGTTATGCTTGTCTATTCATGGGTCATCTTGAACACTAGTATTGAACACCTATGATGGTCCCCTTCCGTCCGTGTATCATAGATACATCGATGATTGTATTGGAATTACCGATATGCCTGAAGCCGATTTGTCACGCTTCATTAATGTCTTCAATCCTGCTATTCGGTTCATCTCTCACATCTCTACCTCTTGTGTCAATTTTTTTGACATCACTATCACCATCAACCTATCTACTATCACTACATCAGTATACTACAAGCCTACTGATACACATAGCTTTCTTCTGTGTACCTCTTCCCATCCCCAGGCTTGTCGTGACTCTTTACCTTTCTCTCAACTCTTACGCCTTCGTCGCCTCTGTAGCGAGGACGACGATTTTCTCGATAGAGCTCACGAGATGCTTGATTTCTTTCGCCAGTGCCTATACCCTGAGAATGTGCTTACATCTGCCATGCATCGGGTTCAGCTAATTGCTCGCCAGTAGGCCCTTTCCAACCAACATAGAACCTCCAATTCTGACAGGGTCAAACTTATCTTAACTTTCCACCCTCATAGCTCCCTGGTGCAAAAGGTCTTATTCCATCATCTCCTATTCTTCAGTCTGATCCTGATACGTTCAGTCTTCCCAAAACTATCCTTTGGTGGCGTACAGACGGGACAGAAGCCTCAAGGATTTGTTGGTACACAGTCGCCTCAAGCCTAATATCCAGAGTCACTTTGGCACCATCCAGTGTGGCCGTCGGCGCTGTAATACTTGTGTCAACCGAAGTCTACAAAGAAGGAGGGCCCACGTTGATGCTAAAATTGACAGAGTTATTTACATCCATTTGGTGCAACGAACGTGTGCCACAGGAATTAAAGGATGCCACTATTGTCCACCTGTACAAGCGGAAAGGAAATCGCCAGGCTTGCGATAACCACAGGGGGATCTCCCTCCTGTCAATCGCTGGCAAAATACTGGTCAGAGTCCTCCTCAATCGATTAATCGATCACCTGGAACAGGACTTACTCCCTGAGACCCAATGTGGCTTCAGAGCAGGTCGTGGAACAGCAGACATGATATTTGCTGCTCGCCAACTACAGGAGAAATGCCAAGAGCAGCACCGTAACCTCTATATGGTCTTTGTCGATCTGACAAAGGCTTTCGACACAGTTAACAGGGAGGGTCTATGGAAGATCATGGAAAAATTTGGATGCCCAAGGAAATTCATCAATATCGTTCAACAGTTTCACGAGGGCATGATGGCACGTGTACTTGACGAAGAGGAGCTGTCGGAAGCCTTCCATGTCACCAACGGCGTCAAACAGGGCTGTGTACTGGCCCCAACACTCTTCAGCATGATGTTTGCTGCCATGCTCACGGATGTCTTTTGGGAAGGCGACGAACATGGGGTAAAGATTAGATACAGGACAGACGGTAACCTATTCAATCTTCGGAGGTTAAAATCCTCCACCAAGGTAAAAGAATCAACTATCTCAAACCTGTTGTTTGCTGATGACTGTGCCCTCGCTACCAACTCTGAGGAAGAAATGCAGACTTACATGGACAAGTTCTCAATGGCCTGTGATAGGTTTGGCCTCACCATTAACACCAAAAACAGAGGTCATGTTCCAGCCCGCCCCTAGAGAACAGTATTACGATCCAGTCATCGACATTAAACACCAGCGTCTCCAGTCAACGGACAACTTTGCTTATCTTGGCAGCCTCCTATCCAGATCGGCAAACATAGATTCTGAGGTCCACAATAGGATATCCAAAGCCAGTGCTGCGTTCGGAAGGTTACGTGTCACTGTGTGGGAACGGAAGGGATAAGCATAGTCACAAAGCTGAAAGTTTACCAGGCCATAGTGCTAACCACGCTGCTGTACGCAAGCGAGACATGGACAGTGTATAGCAGACACGGAAGAAAATTAAACCATTTCCACACAAGCTGTCTACGCAGAATACTTAAAAATAAACTGGCAGGACAAAATTCCAGACAGCGAAGTCCTCACAAGAGCAAAGATCCCAAGCGTCAACACCCTGTTGCAGAAGGCCCAACTGAGATGGGTCGGTCACGTTGCTCGAATGCCTGATAAACGCATCCCAAAACAGTTGATGTATGGCGAGCTTGAAGGGGCAGACGTTTAGCTGGTGGACAGAAAAAACGTTTTGAAGACACTCTTAAAGTGTCTCTGAAATGCTTCGATATAGACAATACGTACTGGGAATCCCTTGCGCAAGATCGCCAAATGTGGCGCTGTAACAACAAAGAGGAACCCGAATAGCTGAGAATCATCGTATTGTTGAGTCACAGAGAAAACGAGCAGTGCTAAAAGACAGAGCACACAACACACACATGTCTAACCTTGATCATGTATGCCCCACCTGTGGTCAGGGATTCTGTTCTAGGATTGGACTCTACAGTCACCTCCGCACACACCAGAGAGGTGCAGCAGTACACGTCTGAGATTGTTGTCATCATCGCTTGCGATGGACGGCTATTATATAATACTTGTGTATATGTAATACAGACCCGCACCTTCTCTTTTCCAAAAGCTACGTATGTCATTCAAGACAGTTTCACGTGTGAGCCCCGCAATATCATCTATGCCATCACCTGCAAACGATGCAACAAGGCCTATATTGGTGAAACCGGTAAGAGGCTCAGTGACCGATTCGCCCAACACTTACGCGATATTCGCCAATTTTGCTCCACATATATGTTATTTATCCACTATATTGTTTATTGTTTCTCTTCTTTTCCACTTCCGGTTTTGTGTTGCACTCATTTCGTTATTCGTTTTTATTCCCAGATTTTCATTAGATAGGTTTGAATGTTTCTACATATAATCGTCCATTCGTCACTCTTGTTGTATTGTTTGCTTGATAAAGGCCTTTTGGTCGAAACGTTGCTGTTTATCGTCACTGTTTATGTATTTTGTAAAACTATAGTACTTTGTTTTTACGTGTTTAGCTATTTTTCCAAGTTTTACTGCAGTCTCCACCCTTTTTCGATGATCTATATATTGAAGCTTTCAGTCAACGAGTGCTGATCTATATATTGAAGCTTTCAGTCAACGAGTGTTGATCTATATACTGAAGCTCTCAGTCAACGAGTGTTGATCTATATACTGAAGCTCTCAGTCAACGAGTGTTGATCTATATACTGAAGCTCTCAGTCAACGAGTGTTGATCTATATACTGAAGCTCTCAGTCAACGAGTGTTGATCTATATACTGAAGCTCTCAGTCAACGAGTGTTGATCTATATACTGAAGCTCTCAGTCGAAAAGTGCTGACGGACATTGATGAAGATGAGATGGACACAGTTACGAGAACTTGTTCCTTGTACAATGAAGATACATGATCTGACAATTAACTAACAGTATTCTCTATATCCTCTTTGTGTCCCGATTGATAAATAAGGCTTCCACAAGAGACTTCTATTGTTGCCATTCTGCTACCTTTTTACCAATCGTCTCCCACATCAGGCCACACTCCTTCAACTTTCTCTCCACCGTTCTTCTCCATGTTTCCTTTGGAAGTCCAGGCCTTCTCTTCCCATCCGCTGTCCATCTGAGAGCTGTCCTAGCCAATGCCCAACTAACAATATTTGATTATTATTATTATATTTCTCTTGTATCGTTATACGTTATATAGAACCTGCAAGAACTTTCTCCATACCGCTCTATCCAGGACAGCTCGTTCAATCCCTTTTATAGAATTGAGTCTATTACTCGCCTCAGCGTTTTCCTAGGGTGTATGTTTTCTGAACTTCGTTGCTTTGTGATTCTTTAATCATTTATTTTCAATCTCCAACATGTCGCCATCTTTTCATTCTTATTACAGTTATTACTATTAGTTTCCAGACATTTCTTTCATATCATTACTTCTGAATTCGTCTCATTTTATGTTCCTTATTTTTCCCAGACATCTATTTTCAAATACATTATCTCTCTCTCTCTCTCTCTCTCTCTCTCTCGATCGTTCATGTACGGCCATTTTGATCATTCTTATTGTGATATATGAACAGCTTTACACCAAGAACGGGTTTGATACGTTCCCATCTTCAGTACCATTTGGAGCTCTAGTGTTTGTTCTTCGACGACGTGTCCAATTTTAACCAGCTTTTACTGGGTTTACTCTCCGTCAGTCTTTGGCTGTCCCCAGCCTACCTGCAAGGCAGCAGGTTGCTATTTTCTTTTAGGGTAGCGACCCTTAGACGACCTGCCCTCCCGGGTTATTGAATATCTGCCCAGGTTACCGGTCTTTTTAGGACTACTTGGTTTGCCTACCATCCAGTTTTGTGTACGGTTTGCTCCGCTAGACTTTGATTGTTCCCAATCTAACTACCAGGCAGTAGTAGTTCTCTGCGAGCGGAAATGCGCACTGGATTCAAGCCTCTGCTGGGCTTTCAAGTTTTTCTGCACATTTGGGTGACCCGCTCACCCCTACGCTTGTCACGCCTCTTCATCGCTCCATCGTCAGCACCTTGCACGTCTGCCCTACCGGTGGGCCCACCCGTGCATCTACCGCATGCGTGCACACTCTGCCCTGGTGCATGTTCATGATGTCCATCACTTCTCACCGCGCTCACATTTACCATGCCTCTAGACTGGCCGGCCACGGAGCTCAACTTGGGCCCCCACCTCAGGGCTCCGAGTTTCGCCCCACGTGGGCCCACGTCTCCTCTGTGGATGCACCCTCATCCCCTTTTGTTTATCCGTTCAGCTTTTCCCATCGGTCGGGAGAGACGTGCATTAATAGTCACTCTGGGATTCCGCTCGTCTGTGTTGCGAGCGGATCTCATCCAACATGACTACGTCTGCATCACTACCTACACCAGAGTAGCTCTCCCTCGATCCCTACTGTCTTAGCCAGACAGAAACCAATGTCTGTTTCCAGGGTCACCACGTAGAGCTGGGGTAAGATCTTGTTTAGTGCCAGCTCACTAATCCTGGCGCGACGTTGTCCCTAGTCACATTTGACCCCCAAATACATTCAACTTACTATCTATATCTTTCAAACATTGTATCTGTACACTATGTTAAAATTCATGTTTTAGTATGTACACAATTATGGTAGGCGTTGGTTCTGATGAAGTCAACGCAAATCATTGACCGTGTCGGAACAGACACATAAACTAGCGATATTTTATTCGTGATTTATATTTTGGCTGTAATATTAAGTAGCAGATGTGACAACTTTCAGTTTGTTTATCTTCTCATTGCCCTTATTTTGAATTATATGAACACAACGTTTATTCTAATTTTTTAATCGCTGCTTTTTATCACTGCCCCTATATCAAATCATATTTCCCCTGTTAGCCACGTATTATTTCTGATAATAACGAATGGTCTAAATGCGAATGACTACTTTCATTACACCAGGCTACCTCATATGGATCCGTCCCTGTCGACAGAAATGATACGCCAGCTGTCGAGAGCATTTCACAAAGCACAAACTTAGTAGCTCCATCAACAATTCTAGTGATCTCATGAAATTACTCATGAAAATATGTGACTCGGTTCAGATAGGAAAACATGTGACTCGGTTCAGATAGGAAAACATGTGACTCGGTTCAGATAGGAAAACATGTAACTCGGTTCAGATGGGAAAACATGTGACTCGGTTCAGATAAGAAAACATGTGACTCGGTTCAGATAGGAAAACATGTGACTCGGTTCAGATAGGAAAACATGTAACTCGGTTCAGATAGGAAAACATGTGACTCGGTTCAGATAGGAAAACATGTGACTCGGTTCAGATAGGAAAACATGTGACTCGGTTCAGATAGGAAAACTATCTGATGCTAGAATTCGAACATGGAAGTATTTTGAACATATAAAAATGGACGAACGGTTGAGAAGATCATTATAATAGAAACCATGAAGACAAAGAGAAGAATATGAATGCCATAGAGAAGATCATTATAATAGAAAACATGAAGACAAAGAGAAGAATATGAATGTCACGGAGAAGATCATTATAATAGAAACCATGAAGGCAAAGAGAAGAATATGAATGCCATAGAGAAGATCATTATAATAGAAACCATGAAGGCAAAGAGAAGAATATGAATGCCATAGAGAAGATCATTATAATAGAAACCATGAAGACAAAGAGAAGAATATGAATGCCATAGAGAAGATCATTATAATAGAAACCATGAAGGCAAAGAGAAGAATATGAATGCCATAGAGAAGATCATTATAATAGAAACTATGAAGGCAAAGAGAAGAATATGAATGTCACGGAGAAGATCATTATAATAGAAACTATGAAGGCAAAGAGAAGAATATGAATGCCATAGAGAAGATCATTATAATAGAAACCATGAAGGCAAAGAGAAGAATATGAATGCCATAGAGAAGATCATTATAATAGAAACTATGAAGGCAAAGAGAAGAATATGAATGTCACGGAGAAGATCATTATAATAGAAACCATGAAGGCAAAGAGAAGAATATGAATGCCATAGAGAAGATCATTATAATAGAAACCATGAAGGCAAAGAGAAGAATATGAATGCCACAGAGAAGATCATTATAATAGAAACTATGAAGGCAAAGAGAAGAATATGAATGTCACGGAGAAGATCATTATAATAGAAACCATGAAGGCAAAGAGAAGAATATGAATGCCATAGAGAAGATCATTATAATAGAAACCATGAAGGCAAAGAGAAGAATATGAATGCCATAGAGAAGATCATTATAATAGAAACTATGAAGGCAAAGAGAAGAATATGAATGTCACGGAGAAGATCATTATAATAGAAACTATGAAGGCAAAGAGAAGAATATGAATGCCATAGAGAAGATCATTATAATAGAAACCATGAAGGCAAAGAGAAGAATATGAATGCCATGGAGAAGATCATTATAATAGAAACCATGAATGCAAAGAGAAGAATATGAATGCCATGGAGAAGATCATTATAATAGAAACTATGAAGGCAAAGAGAAGAATATGAATGTCACGGAGAAGATCATTATAATAGAAACCATGAAGACAAAGAGAAGAATATGAATGCCATGGAGAAGATCATTATAATAGAAACTATGAAGGCAAAGAGAAGAATATGAATGCCATAGAGAAGATCATTATAATAGAAACCATGAAGACAAAGAGAAGAGTATGAATGCCATGGAGAAGATCATTATAATAGAAACCATGAAGGCAAAGAGAAGAATATGAATGCCATAGAGAAGATCATTATAATAGAAACCATGAAGGCAAAGAGAAGAATATGAATGTCACGGAGAAGATCATTATAATAGAAACCATGAAGGCAAAGAGAAGAATATGAATGCCATAGAGAAGATCATTATAATAGAAACTATGAAGGCAAACAGAAGAATATGAATGTCACGGAGAAGATCATTATAATAGAAACCATGAAGGCAAAGAAAAGAATATGAATGCCATAGAGAAGATCATTATAATAGAAACCATGAAGGCAAAGAGAAGAATGTGAATGCCATGGAGAAGATCATTATAATAGAAACTATGAAGGCAAAGAGAAGAATATGAATGTCACGGAGAAGATCATTATAATAGAAACTATGAAGGCAAAGAGAAGAATATGAATGTCACGGAGAAGATCATTATAATAGAAACCATGAAGACAAAGAGAAGAATATGAATGTCATAGAGAAGATCATTATAATAGAAACCATGAAGGCAAAGAGAAGAATATGAATGTCACAGAGTAGATCATTATAATAGAAACTATGAAGGCAAAGAGAAGAATATGAATGCCATGGAGAAGATCATTATAATAGAAACTATGAAGGCAAAGAGAAGAATATGAATGCCATGGAGAAGATCATTATAATAGAAACCATGAAGGCAAAGAGAAGAATATGAATGCCATGGAGAAGATCATTATAATAGAAACCATGAAGGCAAAGAGAAGAATATGAATGCCATGGAGAAGATCATTATAATAGAAACTATGAAGGCAAAGAGAAGAATATGAATGCCATAGAGAAGATCATTATAATAGAAACCATGAAGGCAAAGAGAAGAATATGAATGCCATAGAGAAGATCATTATAATAGAAACCATGAAGGCAAAGAGAAGAATATGAATGCCATAGAGAAGATCATTATAATAGAAACCATGAAGACAAAGAGAAGAATATGAATGCCATAGAGAAGATCATTATAATAGAAACCATGAAGGCAAAGAGAAGAATATGAATGCCATAGAGAAGATCATTATAATAGAAACCATGAAGGCAAAGAGAAGAATATGAATGTCACGGAGAAGATCATTATAATAGAAACCATGAAGGCAAAGAGAAGAATATGAATGCCATAGAGAAGATCATTATAATAGAAACTATGAAGGCAAAGAGAAGAATATGAATGTCACGGAGAAGATCATTATAATAGAAACCATGAAGGCAAAGAAAAGAATATGAATGCCATAGAGAAGATCATTATAATAGAAACCATGAAGGCAAAGAGAAGAATGTGAATGCCATGGAGAAGATCATTATAATAGAAACTATGAAGGCAAAGAGAAGAATATGAATGTCACGGAGAAGATCATTATAATAGAAACCATGAAGACAAAGAGAAGAATATGAATGTCATAGAGAAGATCATTATAATAGAAACCATGAAGGCAAAGAGAAGAATATGAATGTCACAGAGTAGATCATTATAATAGAAACTATGAAGGCAAAGAGAAGAATATGAATGCCATGGAGAAGATCATTATAATAGAAACTATGAAGGCAAAGAGAAGAATATGAATGCCATGGAGAAGATCATTATAATAGAAACCATGAAGGCAAAGAGAAGAATATGAATGCCATGGAGAAGATCATTATAATAGAAACCATGAAGGCAAAGAGAAGAATATGAATGCCATGGAGAAGATCATTATAATAGAAACTATGAAGGCAAAGAGAAGAATATGAATGCCATAGAGAAGATCATTATAATAGAAACCATGAAGGCAAAGAGAAGAATATGAATGCCATAGAGAAGATCATTATAATAGAAACCATGAAGGCAAAGAGAAGAATATGAATGCCATAGAGAAGATCATTATAATAGAAACCATGAAGACAAAGAGAAGAATATGAATGCCATTGAGAAGATCATTATAATAGAAACCATGAAGGCAAAGAGAAGAATATGAATGCCATGGAGAAGATCATTATAATAGAAACCATGAAGGCAAAGAGAAGAATATGAATGCCATAGAGAAGATCATTATAATAGAAACTATGAAGGCAAAGAGAAGAATATGAATGTCACGGAGAAGATCATTATAATAGAAACCATGAAGGCAAAGAGAAGAATATGAATGCCATAGAGAAGATCATTATAATAGAAACCATGAAGGCAAAGAAAAGAATATGAATGTCATAGAGAAGATCATTATAATAGAAACCATGAAGGCAAAGAGAAGAATATGAATGTCATAGAGAAGATCATTATAATAGAAACTATGAAGGCAAAGAAAAGAATATGAATGTCATAGAGAAGATCATTATAATAGAAACTATGAAGGCAAAGAGAAGAATATGAATGTCATAGAGAAGATCATTATAATAGAAACTATGAAGGCAAAGAGAAGAATATGAATGTCATAGAGAAGATCATTATAATAGAAACTATGAAGGCAAAGAGAAGAATATGAATGTCATAGAGAAGATCATTATAATAGAAACCA
Source organism: Arion vulgaris (assembly GCA_020796225.1). Taxonomy (NCBI): domain Eukaryota; kingdom Metazoa; phylum Mollusca; class Gastropoda; order Stylommatophora; family Arionidae; genus Arion; species Arion vulgaris. Next base: position 37,184,253 of record CM036770.1, read on the forward strand.
TGAAGGCAAAGAGAAGAATATGAATGTCATAGAGAAGATCATTATAATAGAAACTATGAAGGCAAAGAAAAGAATATGAATGTCATAGAGAAGATCATTATAATAGAAACCATGAAGACAAAGAGAAGAATATGAATGCCATAGAGAAGATCATTATAATAGAAACTATGAAGGCAAAGAGAAGAATATGAATGCCATGGAGAAGATCATTATAATAGAAACCATGAAGGCAAAGAAAAGAATATGAATGTCATAGAGAAGATCATTATAATAGAAACTATGAAGGCAAAGAAAAGAATATGAATGTCATAGAGAAGATCATTATAATAGAAACCATGAAGGCAAAGAGAAGAATATGAATGCCATAGAGAAGATCATTATAATAGAAACCATGAAGGCAAAGAGAAGAATATGAATGCCATGGAGAAGATGCATTGTTGATGTAAGCATGATGACTGCAGTGGCGGCACATCTGGCCGAGGATAAAGAGAAATTTCGAAGGGGGTTAGGGTGGCAAAGTTCTGCACAGGACAAGCTATTTGATGATGAGGACATAAAGTATTTACAAGTGGACAAGATTGTTGCTGATCGTTTGTCTTCGTACCCTTGGTATCATATACCAGTCTCATCATCATGACAAGATTGTTGCTGATCGTTTGTCTTCGTACCCTTGGTATCATATACCAGTCTCATCATCATCAAATAGCTTGTCGTGAGCAGAACTTTGCCACCCCAACAATTCTCGGAACTTCTCTCTCATAGGCCAGATGTCCTGCCTCTGTAGCTGTCATGTTCAAACCATCAATTACATCCTGAATCCATCTTCTCCGTGGTCTTCCTCTTCTTCTCTTTGCCGGTATGCCTCCTTTCATGATGGTCTTCTCCAGCCCTTCGTGTCTTTTTATGTGTCCAAAATATCTCAAGTTTCTTGTTCTTATTTGTAGCATCAGCCAGTTTTCTTTGATCTTGAGTTCTTTCTGGATATATTTATTTGTTCTCTTCTCTGTCCAAGATATACAAGGGACTCTTTTGTAACACTTATATTCAAAAGCACATTTATGTTTTTCCACTGCCTTATTAAATGTCCATGCTTGACACCCATACGTTGCCACTGGGAATATTCCCTGCTCTTAGTATTCTGATCTTTGTTTTCTTATCAGTTCCGTTCCATACTGTTTTTAGTTGTTTAATTTTTGGTAAAGCCATGTTTGTTCTTCTTTTAATTTCCTTCATCCTATTTCCATCTGTTGTTAGTAGTGAACCAAGATATTCAAAACTAATCACATTTCTACCTTCTCTCCGTTGATAAAAATATATCTTTTGTCATGTTCATTTTATCCGTTGTCGCTACTTTTGTTTTTGTTCCATTGAGATATAGATTTTGTTTTTGTTCCATTGAGATATAGATTTTGTTTTTCGTTTTTATCTTGCACTTACCCTAATACTTTCTCAATCCCTTTTTGTGATGTTGACAGTTGCACTGTATAGTCTGTATATCTTAGCTCATGTATTTCTCTTCCTCCGATTATAAAAGATCGTATTCAGTGGGGTGCCGTTCTATAGGACTATAGGACTCGCCTATTCCCCAAGAGCCAAGACATTATAGTTGATCTAATTTGAATTAAATTTCCATGTGTTATAAAAGCATCAAATAAACGTATTGATTACACAGCATTCATATTTCTCACAATTTGCGTCACAATACTCAAACGATATTTCCTGCTATAAAAAAAATTATTGAGAAACCAAAGACATCACTCTGACATCGGTAGCACTCGTTTTTATTTTATCAAAGTGAATCATGACGTAATCGGCTCTTTCCGTGATGGGACTTAGTTCGTCGGAACGATTCCCCAAATGACAGTCTGTGAAAAACGCAACACATGGCGTTCTGTCGTAAACCTATTTATTTGCCGTTTTCATCTTCTAGGTTGTAAGTGCTTTGATTATTAACCTTATTTAATTGTTCCCATTAATGAAAGAGATCTGGGGAAGTGTTCAAGTGTTCGATTGTGAATATAATGTGACATCGCTTCAAAGTATGAAATATAGCGGGAGACTAGTATTTGAAAGGCGATTTCTCAAAGCGTTGAGTATATTATATAGACACGCGACAAGTAAGTAAGTCAGAGGTATACTCAATACTGCGTGTATCAGTGTCGTTAGCTTGTCAAGTGTGTTCTCGACTGATTATTCACAGTATCATTTGGAAGCCTCAGTTTGAAAAAAAAAGTATCAAGTAAGAAAGAAAGGTACAGCCACTGACATTGCTGTAAGAATGAAAAATGAAAAACTATATGTGCATTTCAAAATGGACTATTATTATTGGTACAAAATGGTTAAATGAATTGAAATGAAGAAACAAATTCGCCCCTGTGTTGCCGGTACTGCACGGCATGTAGTAAGAGGCGACTGAGGTAGGGGGCCTAGGGAATTTACCTAGTAAATATAAAGTGTCACAGAAATCGGATGTACTGGCTTACTTGTAGACACATAACTGGCACAACGTACAATCGCTCTTAGGCTCGAATCACATAGAAATCACAAATGGTCGATATGGAGCGTTCTAAGAAGAAATAGATTGTATCAATTGTAGGCATTGTGTTGCTGTTGGAAACAGATTGTATCAATTGTTGGCATTGTGTTGCTGTTTGAAACAGATTGTATCAATTGTTGGCATTGTGTTGCTGTTGGAAACAGATTGTATCAATTGTTGGCATTGTGTTGCTGTTTGAAACAGATTGTATCAATTGTTGGCATTGTGTTGCTGTTTGAAACAGATTGTATCAATTGTTGGCATTGTGTTGCTGTTTGAAACAGATTGTATCAATTGTTGGCATTGTGTTGCTGTTGGAAACCGATTGTATCAATTGTTGGTATTGTGTGTTGCTGTTGAAACAGATTGTATCAATTGTTGGTATTGTGTGTTGCTTTTGGGAAACAGATTGTATCAATTGTTGGTATTGTGTGTTGCTGTTGGAAACAGATTGTATCAATTGTTGGTATTGTGTGTTGCTGTTGGAAACAGATTGTATCAATTGTTGGCATTGTGTTACTGTTGGAAACAGATCAAGTAATGTGGCGGAATAATGGTTTTTGTCATATCAGTAATTTTCACAAAGCCAAGATACGACACAAAAAGATTCACATCTATCCGCAATAGCTACATTAAAAACTTTCGAAGAAACTATTTGTAATTAAGTGAGCAAAAAATGTTTTCAAATATAACGCATAAGTATATTCAAATTGGGATCTACTGAGGAGATTAATTGATGAGGGTGTTTTTTGGCTAAACGTCTTCTTCTTCTGTGTTTTCACTAGATTGGATTTTCGGATTATCTAATAAAGGCAGCCGTCTGTCTCAGATTGTCAACCACGCCAAACAGTTTGTCTTGTACGCTGGTGTAAATGGGCCAATTATTTCTTCTCAGGTCTGCATACTGGGGGTAGTTCTGTAGTATATGCTCTGTTGTCATACTCGCTAAGCCACAGGGGCACAGGTCGTTGGCGCCTATCTTGAATTCAGTGTACAGGTAGTGTCTCATTCTGTTGTGACCCGTCCGGAGGCGAAGTATGACAGTCTGGTCTCTTCTGGATATTTGGTAATATCCAGCGTTCTTGTTGTGTTTTGGGTGTTCTTTATCCCATATTGCTATGTAATGCCTTTTAGCGATGGTTTTTGCTTCTTCATAGCTGTCCAGGTTGTCATCTTGGGGCATTCCTGCTCCCTCTTTAGCCAGTCTCTCGGCAACTTCATTCCTCTTGATCTTGCAGTGTGAGTGCATCCATTGGATTACTACCCTTTCAGAATCATGGGCCAACTGGGCTAAGGTTTATTTGAGATCACTTAGTTCTGTGTTCCTTTCAGATTTCAGTGCTGAGATAGCAGACAATGTGTCTATCAAAAGCAACATTTTTCCATGTATTTGGTTTACATGTTGTAGTGTCATTTTTGCAGCTGTACTGGGGGATTCTACCTCAGCCCTGAAATTGGTTGAGAACATGCCAGCGGCCAGAGCTAAGATTTGTTCTACTCTCTTTTTTAGTCGGAGTACAACCCCCATCCTCCATTGTGGGTGGCATCTATAGCCGAGCCATCCATGTATGCATGTGTCCAGGAGTCCAATGGGTTGTTTTTGTTCATGTTTTTTCTACGATGAGCCTTCTCTCCAGGTCTGTCTGTGTTCCTTTCTTGCCACTTATTTCTTCTGAGAGCTCTGGGAGTCTGCATGCCCAGGAGGGAGGTGCTGGCTGATTGTATGTGTCTTGGTTGAGCCAGTGCCAATATTGGGTCTTTGTGAGCAAGTTCTTTGGAGTTTGCCACGAAAGTTACTTCTTTTCAATCTGCTTCTACCGTAGCTGTTGATTCGGGGTTGCATTGGATGGTTCATCAGTCTCTTCTATTTTTCTCCTTGTTGAAGTAACTTCATGTCCCGCCTATCCTCCATTGGCTGAAGCCCTGTCACAGTTTCCAGTACTTCTATGGGGATAGACTTCATGGCTCCAGTGATGATCCGTGAGGCCTGAATTTGACTATGCTTACCTTTACGAATTGTGTCTTGGAGGTTGTGGCCCAGACTGCTATGCCATACTCAAGTACTGGTCGGACTCTTCCAGTGTATAACCTTTTCAAAATGCCACAATCTGCACCCCAGATGGTGCCTGCTAGTTTATTCCTGATCCCCATTCTCTGGTTTGCTCGTTTCCCAGTTTTTTCTATCTGTGTTTTCCAAGTCAGTCTGCTGTCCGTTGCCATTCAGAAATAAAAAAAAAAACAGGAAAATTTCAATAACGGGGAAACTACATTACATTTCAATAACGGGAAACTACATTAAATTCATGCATTTACTTTTTTAAAAACTATAGTAAATTAGAGCTTCATCTTAAGATTTGCGAGGAGGCCCCTCTCCCTAAGGAATCCCTAAATTAATTAAAAACGTCATCGTTGAATGTGTTGATGATGTCATTCTGGATAAGTTTTCGTCCGAACTAAATAATGCATTTTTTTTTAGCAAAATAACATTTGCCTAATGTTAGACAAAACTATGGATATTGCAAAGCTCTCTCGAAAGACATATACTGTTTAAACTGAATGGTAAAGGTATCCTTGCTAATCTGTCTTGTTCCTGAACCTAGTCCCCTTTGAGCAAAGGCACCGCACGCCACTGATCGTATTGTTCTTTTCTGCTATCTTCTGTAACATTCTTCGTGATGTTTTCTGTATTTATGTTAAACAAACAAGGCGACAATATGCAGTAGACGGTAATATGATTCATTTAGCAAATGGTAATCTGATGCATTTAGCAAATTGTAATATGATGCATTTAACAAATGGTTATATGTTTTCCCTAAATTGAATGAATGATATTATGATACACAAAACATATAATTTTATTCTTGTTTACTATTAATGGAACGCAGGCCCGGTTTAACCACTAGGCGAACTAGGCGGCCGCCTAGGGCGGAAAATCTCTGGGGCGGCACTAAAAGCAACGTAAAATAGAAATATTAAAAAATTGTCACCTTTTAGTAATAAATGGATTGAATATTTTTGTTTTTAGTGGAGTGACGCCGACCTTTAAACATGGAATTGTTAGTTTTTAATTTTTAGTTAATTTATATTAATATTTAAAGTTTTATTGCAATATACAGTAAACCCTCGTTAACACGAACTCGCTTAACACGAACACCCGGTTAACAAGAACAAAAATGTGGTCCCGTCATAAATGTCTATTTCTTATCAGTAAATAACACGAATTTCTGAGTACCACGAATCACGAACTGTATTTTAGTCCCTCCGCCAATTTTATCTCATTTAACCCGAACTTCCAAAGCTTCACAATGTTTGTTGTCACCTTAAAAGCCTTTCATTGCTAGTGATCGGAAAGGTAACACTAACAGTTTCATTTACCTGTGGGATGCCCTTGAGTTTGAGATAGACGGCGAGATAGGTCATAGCCTGGCTGTGGATAGGTGGAGACATTAATATGTACACAAAGCATTTTCGGACAGCTGGGAAAAGATTAATGCGTCCCCGGAAGGTGCGATAGCAGATCTGTCGGAAGTAAATTCGTCGTTTCCAGGATTCGGTTACATCGTAGAAGCTCTGGGTACTGTATTTTTATTACAGGTACGAGAATTTTATAGCCAGAACACCCAATTAGAAGTAAAGTATGGTTTTGGGCAGGAAGGGGGGGGGTGGAAGGAGAGAAGGGAGGAGCAGAAAGGGAAAATGAAAGTGAAATTCCAGTTGATAAAAATCTGGTGAGAAAATGTTCAGATAGGACGGAAAGTTAGATAGTCAGTTGAAGAGTCATGTCTAAGAGGAAGCATTTCGAAATCAAAATCTGGCGTGTAAATATAATATAAATATTGAAAATTGAAAATAAATTAAATATTTGAAATTCGATTGTCGTCGACTGGCTACTTAAATACTTTAGGTAAGATATTTAGTTTTACTTTTGTACAACGTTATATTTAAAATCATTTGATTTAAGTATTTAAATTTGTATATGTAAATTGTAATTATTTTATTTATATTTTATTTATTTTACAAAAATGAATTAAAAATATAGAAAAATATTAGCTAAATCATAATAAAATTGTATTTTGCAGTTTCCGTCGTTATTTCAATCCCCCATGGCAGAGAGAAAACGATTGTCTGGTGCACAGTATCGTAAACGACGGGCTGAAAATGAAAAAGACGTAACAAAACAAGGAGACTCGTTGTTAAAGTATCTATGTACACCGCACAGAGACGAAGGTAGTCCAGAGGAGTTAAACAATCAAGCCGAAGCAGACAAGGAAGCGGAGAAATCCGATGAAATGACAGTATCAGAAGAGTTTGAACCACAAAATGAAATGCACGGTACGCACCAAGAATCAAAATCTGAAGTGCATAAAATCGATAATTTCACTGGTTTATATATTTTTTTTTTTTTTCTTTCGTCCGCTTTCAACTCAGACGAAGTTTCATCTCTGAAACTGATTTTTGCGTGAAAATCCGTTTTTTCCCAATTTCTTACAATGGCAGCAGCGTGCACATTGTAAATTACTTTACACTGGCAGCCGTGTGTTCAATGTACTCGTAATTAGTATTCCTCGCCATACAGGCAGATTTTCTCCGACTTCAGAGGTACTCACGTTATCGTCCTGAGTAAGACCAGGGACTCGAACAAATGCCGGACAGTAGGTTCGAACCTGAGCTATGAGGCGTCTCACAGCTAGCAGGCCGAGCTACTATCAACTACTCTAGGCAGTCCCCCACTGGTTTATATGTTAACTATGGCGATCCTGCTACTTGGACCAAATTTGATGATCATATGCGACAAATTTTGATAGAACATGGACCAGAACAAGTCGAGCAGTTTGATTTTCCTAAAGACAGTATGCAAAGAAAATTCTCCAAAATTCATTACAACCGCAGGCTTGTCAATGGAGAAAACATTCGCAGACATTGGCTGCAGTACTCTGTAAGTAATGACTGTTTATTGCTTCTGCTGCAAGCTGTTTACCAGTAGCACAATAGGTGCACCATCTCTTTCTGATAAAGGTTCACATGATTGGAAAAACATGTCCGCAATTCTATCAGGACACGAGAAAAGCAGTGAACATCTAGTGAATTTTCAGTCATGGAAGGAACTTGAGCTGCGACTGCAACACATGAAAACAATTGATGACGAACATTTGCGTCTCATAAAAAAAGAAGAACAGTATTGGCAGCAAATCTTGAAACGGCTGATTGCTTTAGTTCGAGTTCTTGGCATGCAAAATCTTGCTTTTCGTGGAACACATGAGCAACTGAACACTTCTAATAACGGGAACTTCCTGGAATTTGTGGAATTTCTAGCTTTGTTTGACCCACTTATGGATGAGCATCTTCGAAAGATTAAAGACAATGAGACACGTGTACATTATCTAGGCAAAGACATACAAAATGAACTGATTCAGCTTTTATCCAATGCAATCAAACACAAAATTCTAGCATCTGCTCGTGAAGCTAAGTACTTTTCAATAATTCTAGATTGCACACCAGATGCTGGTCATGTTGAACAAATGGCCATGATCATTCGTTTTGTGGATGTGATTTCAAATCCAGAAAATGAGATTGCAGCAGCAGCATCTATAAAGGAACATTTTTTTGGGTTTTGTGCCTCTAAAGGAGACAACTGGTGCTGGTATGACTGAAACTATTCTTCGGCAGTTAGAAGAGATGTCTTTATCTATCGAAAATTTACGCGGTCAAGGATATGACAATGGTAGCAATATGAAGGGAAAAGACAATGGTGTCCAGCGAAGAATTTTAGATGTCAATCCCCGAGCATTGTTTGTTCCTTGCTGTGCGCATACCTTGAATTTGGCTGTTAATGATGCGGCAAAATGTTGCTTAGAAGCAACAGCTTTCTTTGATTTAGTGCAACGTGTTTATGTATTCTTTTCTGCATCAACTCGTCGTTGGGAAGTTTTAAATCGACATGTTTCTAATCTCACTGTTAAACCACTTAATGAAACAAGATGGGAAAGTCGAATTGATGCTTTGAAACCTATTCGTTATCAGCTTGGTGATATCTACGATGCTCTGGCAGAGATTGCGGATGACACAAATTTAACAGGAGCATCTGGTAATACATCACGGACAGATGCACGGGTTATTGCAAAAGCCATTTCTAGTTTTAAGTTTGTCGTTTCTCTGGTTGTGTGCTATGACGTTTTGTTTGAGATCAACATGACTAGTAAACAACTTCAGGCAAAAGAATTAGATATACGTGGCGCCATGAATCATCTGGATGAAACAAAGAAGTTTCTCGTAAACCACAGAAATGACACGGAGTTTAAGAAAACATTGGTAGATGTAGCTGAAATTGCAGTAAATTTAGAGATACCAGCACTTTTCGAACCCGAACCAACCCGTATCAGAAGAAAGAAGAAACAATTTGCATACGAAGGAGATGACGACGAACCTATTCGGGATCCAAAAGACAAATTCAAAGTAAACTTTTACTTGGCTGTTCTTGACACGGCAATACAATCGGTTGATGAAAGATTCACTCTGATGCAAAAAATTAGTTCTGTGTTTGGTTTCCTCTATGATGTTCACAGTTTGCAGAATAAAACTAGTAAGGAAGTTATGGAACATTGCTTGAATCTTGAAAAAGCTTTGCAACACGGAGACTCCAAAGATATTGATGCAGTTGATCTAAGCAGTGAACTGAAAGCCATTTCAAGACGAGTTGCAAGGTGTGCATCGCCACATGATGTACTAAACTTTATATTGAAAAATAATCTAACAGATAGTGTCCCCAACACTGTTATAGCTCTGTGAATTCTCTTGACACTTCCAGTTTCTGTGGCTAGTGGTGAGCGAAGCTTCTCTAAGCTCAAACTGATAAAAACATATTTGCGAACGTCCATGCTACAAGAAAGACTTGTGGACTAGCTACTCTGTCAATTGAACATGACATTGCCAAAGACATTGAACTGATGGAACTCGTTTCTACATTTGCTAAAGCAAAAGCGCGAAAAATAAAGTTTTGAAATTACATTACCGGTATAAACGAATATACCATTATATAGATTATACATGTTCTATTCTATTCTTCTTCTTTCTATTGAATGCAAATACGAATTAAAACAAAAGGCACCATAGCATTCCTTTGTGAAAGTTCATATTAATTCAATCTTAGTTGCCGCGGGAGGGCGCAGTGCGACAGGTTCGCCTAGGGTGCCAAATACTCTGGCGTCGGCCCTGATGGAACGATACAATGATACATATAGCAGACCTCTGTTTTACTGAATATGAATTTATAACATATTTTGTATTGACGTTGATAGTCATAAACAACACTACAAGGGATGTTACTCTTATTACCATTTCGTTTTAGAGCGAGCATGCTGGCTGCCATTGATCAACGTAGTAGTAGATCATGTTGTAGTTATCTTGAAGAAATATATATTTTGTTTACTGTGTGTGCCATTAAACACTCAATCTATCATGGCAAACGTGAATTGAAAAAAGTCTGTTTTGAACGACATTAGCTCGTATTTTCTTTATAATGGATAGTAAGCTCACTGGTGATTTGTCGCAGGCATGTTCGATTGAAATTAAGGATGAACTTCATGAAGTCGAAGTTATTACTGTTATTGAACTTGACAGTCACAATAATACATTTACAACAAATGTAACCACTGAAGAATTAGCAATACGGTTAGTATACAATGTAATAATAATAATACATTATTTATTGTATTTATAAATATAGGATTTTGTTTGTCATTTTTCGCACTCTGACTCAACTCGCACCAGTTTCACAAGTTTCAGTTTGGAACACGTTTTAGTTTTCGTAAATAAAACTAAACTTAAACTAGACTAAATCAACTAGTCTAATCAAATAATTCAAATTACTTAATATTTATTATAATAAATTGTCCATGCCATGAATCCATGATAATTTTAACTTTAAGTCATTGTCATTTCATAATTGTCATAGTTAACGTTGTTAATAAATAAATAGTAGTCAAAACTAAGTCAAACCTAATTAACTCTTAATAAACTACAAAGAATATATCGCATGCATGCAATTCAATTCGTGCATTCAATCATAAATGATTATGATTTAGATTATGAGGATAATGACAATAACAATTAATGATAACAGATAGCCAGTTATGTTATGATATGTCCAATTGCCCGCCCAATGTTATGGTTTGTTGACTCACTGACGTGGTCGTGAGTGATGATGTCATTTTGTTAATAATTTTAATGTACTGGCGGGTAGGATAAAATAATCATAATAATATTTTATCTGAACTGTCTGTTTTGCCATTTTTTACATGTTGCACCTGTTGATGATGAATTATAGCATCACAGTTAATCTGACTGACTAAAAGTCATACAAGCTCTTCTCCTAGCGGTTTGTTTTATTTTGATATGAAAAGCCACTTCTTTGTGACAATACTTGATGAGGACGTTCAGAATATCAGCTCTATCGCCCGAGTTTTTACCGGGCCCAAATTTGGGGTGTAAAGAATAGAACCACTGTTACCTGCCACGCATGTCGTAAAGGCGACTAAGGAGGTTTTGGCTGAAATCGGATGCACGTCCTAAACGTGTAGAAGTCTGCGTTTAGGGGCCTTCCAAACCAATGTGCAACGTATACACGTTCTTGGCAAATATCATAAAGAGTGATTAAATTTGATCGTAAAGAACGAACACAAAGAAGATCAGCTCTATCCTTTGGCTGGCCCGCTGATATGGTGGCAGAGCTGGCCAGCCTGTCTGATCTCTCATTGCCAATGACACCCATGTGCCCCGGAACGAAAATGAGTATAATTCTGCAAGTTGTTGACGCTTGTAGTTGTAGTGATTCAATCTATTGTCTGCGCACCGAACCAGCCTCCACCTTTCTGTGTAGTATGATATGACATTTTGATTGACATTTGCTTTAAAGAAAAATTGTTATTATTCAAATATCACCATTTATCATTTTTTAGATGGCATTACACAACTGAAACTTTCAGCAGCCTGAAAGCTCACACCCACCTGTCAATCAATGATATTTTGATATATATATCTTTCCACTGTTCTTCTCCATGTTTCCTTTGAATTTCCAAGCCTTCTCTTCCCATCCGCTGTCCATCCAAAAACTGTCCTAGCCAACTGTACTGGCACACAACATACATACCAACTTTCTTATAGTTATAATCAATTTATCACTAAGGAAGACGGACTACTATATTTATTGCAATTAATATGCAGTTTATTTGTTTACATTTTCAGTTCTGTTACACACAGTGACCTTCTATGTGAAATATGCCAGTCATCATTGTCCAAATACACATGTCCTCGCTGTGGTGTTAAAACATGTTCACTACCATGTGTGAAGGAACACAAGATGAAACTGGACTGTTCTGGAGAGAGAGACAAGACATCCTTTGTGGACATCCGTAACTACTCAGATATGCACTTACTGAATGGTACATTTCTTTAGCATGTTTGTGGCGATACGAAGATAATCTCTTGAACTCTTTGTGTGTCACAACTCAAAGTTTATCGTCTCTATGTTTGAATATATATTGGTTAATTGATTGATAAGAACATCATCATTGCACTTTGATGAATAACTATGTGTGCTCCCATCTCTTTCTTACACAAGAAGATCTCAGGTACAATGCACAAGCTCCATAGCATCATTAAGGGTCCCTAATGTAATTGTGGAGATAGTAAACATTTTGTAGGAATTTTATTTTAATGACTTTTGCTCAGGTTGCAGCTTTGCAGCCTACTCTAATCTATTTTCATCTTTGAGGTATCTTCTTCTTTGAACACTCCACATCAACCACTTGTTAAATCACTCTTTGTGATTTATATGTGATCTAAGCTTGAGAGCGTCTACAAGTAGGTCAGCACATCCAATTTCTGTGACGCTTTTTATTTACTAAAGTAGCTTCCCTAGGCCCCTACATCAGTCGTCTCTTACGACATGCCATGTAGGTCGCAGTGTTACTATTCTTTACTCCCCTGGCAACACACTGGCGAAGGGATCTTTTGCAGATCAGCTTGAACACAGGACCTACATTTTATTATCCGTCTCTGATAAGACTATGACTTAATCTCACTACACTGAGATCAGGGATATCTGAAAAATATTTGATCTCCCCCACATACACACACACACACACACACACACACACGCGTGGGAAACGAACTGAGTACCATTGTAATGAGAGACGATCCAAAAGGCAGATACAAAGTAAAAGGTCATCCACGCAAAAGGTAGACATCAGATAACAGAGGTATAGTAAAACACTATTTATAAAGCACACACAAAAGTAACTTCTAGAAATCTCTTATCCTGACCGCTGTGAGGTAAAACAGGATTAGAGAAAAGAAAAATGGAGAGAGCGATACAGATCCCATTGAGAAGCTATCCTAACTCTCAAGATAAAAATGGAGAGAGTGATACAGATCCCATTGAGAAGCTATCCTAACTCTCAAGATAAAAATGGAGAGAGTGATACAGATCCCATTGAGAAGCTATCCTAACTCTCAAGATAAAAATGGAGAGAGCGATACAGATCCCATTGAGAAGCTATCCTAACTCTCAAGATAAAAATGGAGAGAGCGATACAGATCCCATTGAGAAGCTATCCTAACTCTCAAGATAAAAATGGAGAGAGTGATACAGATCCCATTGAGAAGCTATCCTAACTCTCAAGATAAAAATGGAGAGAGCGATACAGATCCCATTGAGAAGCTATCCTAACTCTCAAGATAAAAATGGAGAGAGTGATACAGATCCCATTGAGAAGCTATCCTAACTCTCAAGATAAAAATGGAGAGAGCGATACAGATCCCATTGAGAAGCTATCCTAACTCTCAAGATAAAAATGGAGAGAGCGATACAGATCCCATTGAGAAGCTATCCTAACTCTCAAGATAAAAATGGAGAGAGCGATACAGATCCCATTGAGAAGCTATCCTAACTCTCAAGATAAAAATGGAGAGAGCGATACAGATCCCATTGAGAAGCTATCCTAACTCTCAAGATAAAAATGGAGAGAGCGATACAGATCCCATTGAGAAGCTATCCTAACTCTCAAGATAAAAATGGAGAGAGCGATACAGATCCCATTGAGAAGCTATCCTAACTCTCAAGATAAAAATGGAGAGAGCGATACAGATCCCATTGAGAAGCTATCCTAACTCTCAAGATAAAAATGGAGAGAGCGATACAGATCCCATTGAGAAGCTATCCTAACTCTCAAGATAAAAATGGAGAGAGCGATACAGATCCCATTGAGAAGCTATCCTAACTCTCAAGATAAAAATGGAGAGAGCGATACAGATCCCATTGAGAAGCTATCCTAACTCTCAAGATAAAAATGGAGAGAGCGATACAGATCCCATTGAGAAGCTATCCTAACTCTCAAGATAAAAATGGAGAGAGCGATACAGATCCCATTGAGAAGCTATCCTAACTCTCAAGATAAAAATGGAGAGAGCGATACAGATCCCATTGAGAAGCTATCCTAACTCTCAAGATAAAAATGTCTCAAATCTGCGACATAACTACTTGTATTTTTTTAAAACTTAACTTCCCCCCCAAAAAAAAAGAAATTGCCTGCATATTACAAGCCAACGAGATTTGAGTCTGAAAAAGATAAAATTAGGACTACAAATAAAACTCACTATAGTAGACATCAAGTTCTTCAGCGATCTCTGGTCATGCGTTAATTTACTGTGGACCACAAACTGGGCAGTCAGCTTCAAGTCTACCTTCGATTTTACCGGTTGTCACAATGTGTTCTAGGTCTCCCCTTCTTATTACATGTACAAAACATGATGATAGTGTGCAGTAGTGAGATTCTTGCATTTCCAATAAGTGACCCTGTTCTTTCATCTCCAATAAGTGGCCCTGTTATTCACAATTAAGCTTTCTGTGTTTCTCTTAATCTCTTTGTTCCTTATATTATCTCTGTTTGGTCTTTTCCCCATTTTCTAAAAGTTGGCATTTTTATAAACATCAAAAATCTCTATTAATGGTTAATTCGCTTTGATTAACGTCTGACTGATATTCAAATATTTTGTCTCTTGCGTACCATCTATGAAGTTGGAGAAGGCCTGCCTGTATGACGAGGAAACTAATAAAGCAGGCTTTCACACAAAAATCAGTTAGAAGCGCCACACCATGGCTACGCCTGAATTCATAGCGGGCGAAGACAGAAGAAGTCTCTTGCTTAATTCCCTTTGATTAATGTCTGACTCTGATATTCAAATATATTTTTTCTCTATTTAGATTACAGATTTTTAGAGGATTCTGAACGTAGGCTCTATAGTAACAAAATGGTGCCAGAGAATAGACGTCGAACAGTAGCCGGTGCTCCATATCATCTGAATAAAAGGGTTTGTTTATAATAGAATATATGTGTGTCTGCTATTTGAAACTTGTCATTTGAAAGATTATTTACTTTCTATATTTGCTTTCTCTGGTAAACTCGTTAGCAGAATGTGCAATGTTTGTTTTGTAGTTTTAAATACCGGAAGTAAAAAATAGTTTATCGGTGTTATATAGAGCATGTAATGACGCATGTAAGCATGGAATAGAGTTCTTTCGGTGCTATATAGAGCATGTAATGACGCATGTAAGCATGGAATAGAGTTCTTTCAGTGCTATATAGAGCATGTAATGACGCATGTAAGCATGAAATAGAGTTCTTTCAGTACTATATAGAGTGTAATCAAGGACGAGAGTTCTTTTTCAGTGCTATATAGAGCATTTACTGACATATAACCAAGGAAGAGAGTTCTTTCTGTGATATATAGAGCATTTACTGGCATGCAATCAAAGAGGAGAGCTCTTTAGTGTTATATAGAGTACTAGCTGATGAAACCGGCATTGCACAGATGAAAGTTGTTAGTAATCCGTGATGAGGAATTGGTGAAGCCATCCCAAGAGATATCATCTTCTTCTTCAGCGATTTCTGGTCATGCACTTAATTTACTGTGGACCACAGCTCACCCAGGAGGGGACAGTCTTGCAGGATATGCTCTGGTGTCTGTTCCGCTTGCTAACACTGGCAGAAAGCTGTTTGACTTATTCCTAGTCTATATAAGTGTTTGTTGAGTCTGCAATGCCCGGTGCGTAGTTGAAATATAATGACCTGATCTGTTCTGCTTAGATCTTTGAGGGAATCTTTTCCATAATCATATCCAATATTTGTCTTCCAGTCTACTGCCGATTTTCTCTGTATAAGAGTTTTGACCTCTTGAAAAGACATGGTCGGATAAGACATATCAGTTTGGGTTTTATTTATTTTTAAAACGAATATTGACCCGATTTCAAGTCCGTATTCTAAATTATACAGTTTGCTCAAACCAAAGCAAATGAAAAAGCGCAATTTTTATAGCGTGCTCAAACCAAAACAAACAAAAAAGCGCAATTTTTATTGCGTTGTTTGTAACAACAATCCATGCCTATAATAGATATATATTATATAAATGTATATAAGGGACGCAATCCATGCCTATGTTGTATCTAGCAATTTGTGGATTATATCCCTTTACTTCACCCGCGTGGTCGAAATATGTAGGATCAGACATCAAGAATTTGATTGTATTTAATTTAAAATCTAATATTGATCCAATTTCGAAACTGTTTCTTTAGTTGACCTAAATTTTTCGAGATAAAAGTATGCAGAAAAAATGGTGAATTTCGGATGTAAATTGACGCCGTCTATACCCGGACTGCACATCCGGACAGTAAGAAATATATAGTAAGATGTACTGGCATGTACAAGACTGGATAGCCTATCTGGCTCTGTGAGTACTTCACAATAGCTAATGTAATAATTATTTCATTTTTCTTTCAAGAGGTACGGATGCTATTAATATTTTGTCTGACCATTCAGTCACCAAATTTTGTTACTATCTTTACATGGCAGGAAAATACCTGTTCCAACAAAATGTACACAATTGTATTTGATATTTTTTTAAGCAGTCTTCTTTGAACGCTCCGTATCGACCACTTGTTGTGATGTGTGTGTGATCCGAGACTAAGAGCAATTATATGTTGAACCAGCTGCGCCTACAAGTAGGCCAGCACATCCAATTTCAATGTTTTTTATTTACTAGGGTAGCTTTCCTAGGCCCTTACACGACATGCCTTGTATGTAGCAGTACTATTATTCTTTGCTTCCCTTGTGAGCCCCAGCAACAAACATGTTACCCTTTAAACAGTAAATAAGTGTATCATGAACTCAGTGTTATTTTTTAAATAACTAATTTGTATGCTATTTTCCTGATAGTCAAAGCTATTAATGACAGCAGCATACAAGCGTGGGGTCAACCTGAAGATGGTCTCTTCAGCCCTAACAAAGAACAAGACAAACACTAGCTTTTACACAATAAGGTAATAATCAACTGGTTGTTTTTTGTATCTTGATTTTTTGGTTTTATAATTTTGGAGCGGATGCCACTGGTAGATTTGTTTTGAGTTTTTACCTGCTTTAAATGAGCTAATTACGTTGTTGTTTGTGCGCGTTTGCTCTTATCAACAATTCACTCTTTGTGATATGTGTGGTTTGCACCACGACCTACTCTATAATGGCCTCAGCGCAGTCTGCCTTATTGCCATAATACGTCATAGGCTGAGGCGGTGTATTCTCACAGACTAACAGAGTAACAGTCTGTTACTATTGGGAAACGCTGATCTAGACAATACATCTTGCAGATGTTAAAAACTTATTGTTGGATGCATGTTGGAATTACAGAATATGTTTTCTGATGAGTAGCTATAGTTGTTGCTCTCACATACTATTTTAGTTTAATTTTATACAGAACAGTAATTTATATATGGTTACTAATGTACTTACATCAACTTATGGTAGTCTCTTATTAGTAATCCATGAATAAGTAAGTCACAAGTTTGCACAGCACCACAGCTTGAGTACCACATAAACCAACACCAGCTTATGGTGGTCTCTTATCAGTAATCCATGAGTAAGTCACAAGTTTGCACATCACCGCAGCTTGATTAGCACATAAACTAACACCAGCTTATGGTAGTCTCTTATCAGTAATCTATGAATAAGTAAGTCACAAGTTTGCACAACACCACAGCTTGATTAGCACATAAACTAACATCAGCTTATGGTAGTCTCTTATCAGTAATCCATGAATAAGTAAGTCACAAGTTTTTATATCACCACAACCTTATTAGCACATAAACTAAACAGTATTACACAAATATATTTATCTACTACTGAATTTTGCTACTTTCCTTTTTGTGAAGAAGCAGCTTGCTGAACATTGCATTGATCATTCCTTATTTTTCTATAATTGTTGAGGAAAATGGAGCCTCAGACAATAAAGTATTTCTTTTTTGAGCTCCGCAGACACATACATACATTAGACATTACTGTCTAATGAGAATTTCAAGTATCTGTCAGTTAGAAGGAGACCAATAGTCTACATGCCAACTTTTGTTACATTATGTCGAAGGAGATCAAGTCTACATGATAACTTTTGTTACATTATGTCGAAGGAGATCAAGTCTATATGACAACTTTTGTTACATTATGTCGAAGGAGATCAATAGTCTTACACTCTTTTTTGTGGAAGCTCCCTTCAGGTGAACAGTAAAGGACATATCCTGGTCTATTTTAATACTGAGTCCTTTATCTGGTGCTTCCCTGGTTTCAACAATTACAGTATACAATAGAACATATTCCTTGTCTTTACAAATTTGAAGAAACTTTGCATTTAAATTCTCTTGTAACCTTGCTCCATAACTGTCCTGAAAAACTTGAAAATCACTGGTCAGATCCATGGTGACAAATGCAAACAAGGAAATGTATTTAGTGAACTCCATGGTAACAAATGCAAACAAGGAAATGTATTTAGTGAACTCCATGGTAACAAATGCAAACAAAGAAATGTATTTAGTAAACTCTATGGTAACAAATGCAAACAAAGAAATGTATTTAGTAAACTCCATATTAACAAATGCAAACAAGGAAATGTATTTAGTGAACTCCATGGTAACAAATGCAAACAAGGAAATGTATTTAGTGAACTCCATGGTAACAAATGCAAACAAAGAAATGTATTTAGTAAACTCTATGGTAACAAATGCAAACAAAGAAATGAATTTAGTAAACTCCATATTAACAAATGCAAACAAGGAAATGTATTTAGTAAACTCCATGGTAACAAATGCAAACAAAGAAATGAATTTAGTGAACTGGCGAAACACATAATCACAAAGTACTGTAGTTTTACAAAAACAATGACAATATACAGCAACGTTTCTACCAACAAGGCCTTTATCAAGCAAACGAACAATAGGAGTGACAAACTCATAAAAAACAAAAACACATGGACGACCACATACGGAGACATTCAAACGTTTCCAATGAAAATATGGGAATAAAAACAAATAACGAAACAAATGCAACACAAAAAACACACACACAAACTAGAAATAGAAAAGAAGAGAAACAATGAAAAATCTAGTAAATATATAACTTGAATACATGCAACATATATCCATATAGATTACAAGGCATGAGAAGAGAAAGTACTAATAAGCATAGGAATGTAATACGTTGAGACCACATGGTCGCAAGGTACCATACAACGAAATAAACCGATTCTCAAGAGCAAATCGAATGCGATCATCTGAGGAACATGATCGGATGGCTGTGACCTGGACATCATGAGCTCCTAAATGGCCAGTATCATTGAAATGGGTGGCTACAGGGGTTACAGAGCATTGGCATATGTCGCACAAGTGTTGGGCGAAACGGTCACTGAGCCTCTTGTCTGTCTCGCTGATATAAGTCTTGTTACACCGCTTACAGATAATGGCATAGATAAGATTACGGGACTCGCATGCGAAACCATCTTCAATAACAAACGTGGCTAAAGGAAAAGATACATTACACGTCTGTATCACATAAGCACACGTATTCCAACGCCGACGGCCACACTGGACAGTGCCAAAATGAGTGAATATTGGACTTGAGGCGACTGTGTACCAATATATCTTTAAAATATCCTTAAGGGGTCTCTGTGGCTAAGGCTAAGTGGTTAAGCCCTTTGCCTTGTGTGTCGAAGGTCGTGGGTTCGAGTCCGGACGCGCCATTCTGTTCACGGGTGCAGTTTTTCCAGAGACCCTAGGATTGTTTCTGGAGCTATGGAGTTTGTGCAATATTCTCGGCAGGTGACGTGCCATTTCTGCGGAGAGGGATCGAGCCGTATGGGGTAAAACCCGGTGCAGTGAAGTAAATCCTTCGGCTTTTAAACCTTTTATTTCCTTAAGACTTCTGTCCCGTCTGTAAGCCACCAAAGGATAGTTGGGGAAGACTGAACGGGTCTCAGGATCTTACTTAATGATAGACAGATGACGGAATAAAACATTTTTCACCAGTGAACTACGGGGGTAGAGAGTTATGATAAATTTTACTCTGTCAGAGTTAGTAGTCCTATGCTGGCTGGTAAGGGCCTGCTGGCGAGTGATTTTCTGAACTCGATGCATAACAGATACAAGCACCTTCTCTGGATATAGACGCTTGGAAGAAATCAAGCATCTCGCGAGCTCTATCAAGAAAATCATCTTCCTCGCTACAAAGGCGCAAGAGCTGCGAGAATGGCAAAGCCTGGGGACGGGAAGAAGTATAAAGGAGAAAACTATGTGCACCAGTAGGCTTGTAATATACTGATGTAGTGATAGCGGATAGGTATATGGTGATAGTAATGTCAAGAAAGTTGACACAAGAAGTGGAGATGTGAGAAGTAATACAAATAGAAGGGTTGAAAACATTAATGAAATTTATGAAGCGTGGCAAATCGGCTTCAGGCATATCAGTAATGCCAATACAGTCATCAATATATCTGTGATAGACAGACGGAAGGGGGCCATCATATGTAGTCCATACGAGGTGTTCAAGATAACCCATGAACAGACAAGCATAACTAGGTCCCATTTTAGTGCCCATGACGACCCCACTGATCTGCTCAAAGAATTGGTCATTGAACTGTAAGGAGTTGAGAGTGAGAACTAGTTCCGACAAGACGAAGGAGAGCAAAGGTTGACACAAGTGGATTAGTTCTCCTATTGAGAAAGAACTGGAGAGCTTTAAGGCCGTCATGATTTAAAACTGTGTAGCAATGGCGAAACACGTAATAACAAAGTACTGTAGTTTTACAAAAACATCTTTACACAGCGTTTAAATCCAATGTCCAGAGCCATTTTGGTATCGTCAGGTGTGGCAGTCAGCGATGCCATATGTGTGCTTATGTGAAACAGGCCTGTCCTGTATCTTTTCCTAATACCACGTTTGTTATTGAAGATGGTTTCACATGCGAGGCTCGCAATGTAATCTATGCCACCACTTGCAAATGGTGTGCCAAAGCATATATCGCTGAAACAGGCAAAATGCTTAGTTACTGTTTCTGCCAACTCTTGCGCAATATACGCCAATGCTCCGTGACCCTGTAGCCACTCATTTCAATGGTACTGACCACTAGGAGCTTGCGATGTCCAGGTCACAGTCATCCAATCATGTTTCTCTGATGATAGAGGTCAATTTGCTCTAGAGAATCGTTTTATTTCATCATATGGCACCTTGCAACCTCATGGACTCAACGCACTACATTCCTATGCTTCTTAGTACTTTCTCTTTCCATGCTCCATATTCTATATGTGTATACGTTTAATGTATATAAGTTATATATATCTTTGATTTTTAAAATTCTTTCTCTTCTTCTTTCCACTTATAGTTTTTTTGCATTTATTGTGTTATTCATTTTTAGTCACAGATTTTCATTTTAGGACCGTTAGAATGTTTCTCTCCTAGTCTATATGTAATGTACTGTGAAAGAAGTGAAATTCGTCACTCTTGTTGTATCATTTGCTTGATAAAGGCCTATTGGTCGAAACGTTGCTGTGTATTGTTTTTCTATTTTGTAAAACTACAGTACTTTAATATTTTACTTATATGTTAGTAGTAAAATAACAGCGATGTTTATTTGGTATACATGTAGAAGTTTAACAGTACAATAGTCAAGTTTGTCCTATAATTTTGCGTGCTCCACATACAATTCAGCGCAAGTGAAAATTGGGAATCCCATGAAATTAATCATTCACATTGTATCCTATGTATCCTAACGACTGTCATTGGCGTATGCACACATTTATTTTCATTGTTAGAAGTGGAAGGTATCATTTGTTCACTGTCACATTGCTTTTTATAATATGTAATAGGGATATTCCTTTGCAAACAGTTGCCATCATTTTGTATATTATTGTAAATTCTAAACTTTGATTATCATTTTGTTTTGCTTATGCAAAATTATATAACAAATATGTTTTTGCATCAACTAAGCTACCTACCAATTAGTTAAACATGAATTCGTAGGTCGTGAAGTAGATAATACTGCCTGCAAAAAAATTTCTGTTATCGATCTGGTAGATTTCATACAAATTAAACCTTAGTGTGTTCACGAATTTTGAAACAGACTATAGTAGCTATCATTGTCAGGGGCAATTTTATTTTGTTTCTGTCAGTACTGATACCATTAGATGACCCTTTGACTGACATTTTTGTTTGATTTTTGACAGTTCTGATACCATTGGATGGCACATTGAGTGGCATTTTGTGTCTACTAACACCATCATTAAAGATGAAAAGTAAGTTCAACTGTTTTTGTTTATCATAGTGTTCTCATCTTTTTCATTGTTCTCTTTAGCTAATTTGTTTGTATTTGTTGTTATCAACTATGTTAATCACTTTTAAAAATCTGTATGGTTTGCGCAGAGGATGTAAGTATGTTGCGACCGATAGAGCTCTGCGGCATATAGGGCAGACACATCAGAATTTCTGCCAATTTGTGTGCATATTATTCAACAGGCTACACATTTGTACATGGAGGGGGGGTGTAACGAAGTTTTTACAAACAGACGACTTTACATGACAAGTAAAATAAGATTTAAAATAAGTGTGAGTACATTTTACATATTGTTTTTATATTTGTTCATCTGTGATAGGGTTCCTGAAACCACTATACTCTTAGAAGCTGCCAGGAAACACACTAACTTTGTTCAGTATCCAAGTTTAAGAAAGTGTCTGGAAGATTATAGGAAGGACAGATTGAACAAGTGTAGATTGCTGTTGAAGGTGGAGGGTTTACCAGCCAACAGAATCAGGTAATAGCATATTTTATTTGAGCAATTTTGCATGACAATATCTTCATCAGTCTTTGGGCACACAAAAGGCAGAGACCAAAACGATTTTGTGCAATGTTTTCTACCTCAAATCTAGTCTGATACATGGCTCTGTTTCTACCTCAAATCTAGTCTGATACATGGCTCTGTTTTCTACCTCAAATCTAGTCTGATACATGGCTCTGTTTTCTACCTCAAATCTAGTCTGATACATGGCTCTGTTTTCTACCTCAAATCTAGTCTGATACATGGCTCTGTTTTCTACCTCAAATCTAGTCTGATACATGGCTCTGATCTCTGCTTCAAAAGTTTGTCTCTATCTGACCCTAGGACTGCCTTTTTTGTTGTTCTTGTAGTTTCCACTGCATTCCATGTTTGGGCTGTCTTTATTTTCTCATCCTGAGGACATGTCCAATCCATTGCCATGTTTACTTTTGTATCTCTTTATTTATATCTTCCAGACCAGTTAGTTCTTGTAGTTACTGCAAATCTTATTCTCTCATGTATACCCAAGTATTCTTCTAAGAAGTTTTCCCTTGCATCTTCTTAACATAGTTTGAAGTTACCCGTTGCACAAGTAGAACTGGATCCCTGAGGGCAGAGTGAGTAGTATGTTTAATCAGCGGGCCATGGGAACCATCAGTATGCATACTCTTTGATATCTGTGTTGGGGAAGACTGAGGGCCCATGGGTCTGTCCATAATGCAATGACTTGAGTTTGGTAACCAATAACTTTTAACATAATTTCTATTTTGTCTGTTTTCCAAGTTTCAGATCCATTGATAAGGACTATCCTAACAAATGTTTTGTATATCCGGAACTTTGTCTTAGTGCTGTAAATGTTAGATCTCCAGATGTTGTGAAACCAGCTATAAGTTGCATTTACCCCTCAAATTCTTGGTTTAATTTTGGCCACAATTTTCCCATCGGAAGAAAAAGTACTGCTCTAAGTTAAAATCTATTACTTTCTCTAACTCAGTATCCTCTGTCTGTATGTGTTCCTCTATCTGTATGTGTTCCTCTGTCTTGTGGGCTTCATTACTTTCTCATCTTATTTCTGTTGATCCTTAGTTATGACAGAATAGTATATGAAATATATAGAAAAAGAAAAGACATTAGAAAATATCATTGGAGACATCACTCACACCACGCCTGATTGGTTACAGCGGCCCAAATTTGGGGTGTAAAGAAAAAAAAACAGTTGCCTGCCACACATGTCGTAAGAGTCCTCATGACATGTAGCAAAGTCCTCACAAGAGCAAAGATCCCAGCGTCAACACCCTGTTGCAGAAGGCCCAAGTGAGATGGGTCGGTCACGTTGCTCGGATGCCTGATAAACGCATCCCAAAACAGTTGATGTATGGCGAGCTTGAAGGGGGCAGACGTTTAGCTGGTGGACAGAAAACGCTTTAAAGACACTCTTAAAGTGTCTCTGAAATGCTTCGATATAGACAATATGTGCTGGGAATCCCTTGCAAGATCGCCAAATGTGGCGCTGTAATAACAAAAGAGGAACCCGAATAGCTGAGAATCATCGTATTGTTGAGTCACAGAGAAAACGAGCAGCGTGAAAAGACAGAGCACGCACATGTCTAACCTTGATCATGTATGCCCCACCTGTGGTCGGGGATTCTGTTCTAGGATTGGACTCTACAGTCACCTCCGCACACACCAGAGAGGTGCAACAGCACACGTCTGAGATTGTTGTCATCATCGCTTGCGATGGACGGCTATATATATATATATAAGAGGCGACTGAGGAGGTTTGGCTGAAATCGGATGCATGTGTCCTAAATGTGGAGAAGTCTATGCGTTTAGGGGCCTACCAAACCAATATGCAACGTATGCATGTTCTTGACAAAGATCAAACATATCACAAAGAGTGATTAAAATTGGTGGTAAAGAATGAACGCAAAGAAGAAGAAGATCACTCACACCTCAAGAAAATACCAGAGCACCATTTTTCTGCCGTGAAACCAGAGCATATCACTTGATAATATGAACTGATTAATTCACAATCCAGTGCCATCTATGTGCATACCATAAGGAAGCAGTTGAGCACCATCTTACCAACCTCTGTATTATTATTATTATATTCTCCTTGTGGTTGGGCACCATCTTACCAACCACTGTATTATTATTATTATTATATTCTCCTTGTACTGTTTAACATCATGCCCCTGAAGATTCCTGGAATACGAGACAGGATGACCAAGACGAAGGTGGCAGCAGGACATCAAATAACAGGAGAACTTGCAAGAGACAGAGCTTTTCAGGCGGGCTGTGAGGAATGTCACGTTCTGCAAAGGACATGCTACTACTTGACTGTTTAACATTATATAGGGCCTGCAAATAAGTTATCCATACCGCTCTATACTGGACAACTCCGCTCAATCTCCTCTATAGAATTGTCTGGTTACTGCATGCTTTTTATTCGGTTCGCCTCTTTACATAGACTGACTGGCCGCAAAACAAAAACTGACCTAGAGGAGTCCACCCACCTAGTTGAGCCAGAGCCCCATTAGCCTTGGACTGTGCAATCAAAGTTTCCCAATCTACACCACTATCTATGGGTCATCCGCAGGCTACTGATTTGACTGTTTATTCTTCCTAAGAAAGACCCTGCTGAATGTAGTAAAGTGCATAACATACATTGTGTAGACCCTTCTTCCACTAATGCTAGATAAATGGAAGATGGTAATACAAAACCCAAAACAGTTGAGTATGGATAGGGGAACGTACGGTAGTTGCTCATCGGTGACTTGTTGGGTAAGGTAGTTGCAAATGATGTTGAATCCATACTGCATTTTTAAGAGGTTTGGATTACATGTTTTACTAGCAGATCTGGACTCCCTGATGCACAGAATGGCTAATGTGTTTAGCAGCTATTCTTCTTCGAAATCACCACTCTGTGTGATTTGTATGTGATCTGAGCCTAAGAACAATTTACATTGTGCCAGTTATGCGCCTGTAAGTAGGTCAGCACATTCAATTTCTGCAACGCTTTTTATCTACTAGGGTAGCTACCCTATATCCTACATCAGACACCTTTTTATGGCATGCCTTGTAGGTCACAGTCGGGCTATTCTTTGCTTCTCTTGCGGGACCAGCACCACATTGGCGATATTTAGTAGCTATTTATTATGTGCTGGTAGTGCAGAGAATCGTCAGATGATACAACAGTTACTGTGGCTCAACACTGGCATGACAAAACATATATAAAGACCACTTAATTCCGCTACATAAACAGCTCATGTACAACACAATCTTTCTCCCTACATTGTGCTATCAGTGCCAATCCTGGATGCTGACATCAAACGATAGAAGAAAACTAGTCTCAACAGAGATGAAGTTTCTATGTAGAATGATGGGAGCATCAAGAAGAGATCAGTTTAGAAATGAAGACATCAGGGGAAAAAATGGGTACAATATCAGTACTAAACTTCATTAAGAAACAATGAGTGCAATTATTCAGCCACATAAGCAAATTATCAACAGACTCAATGGGCTATGCTATTCAGACACATTTGAATAGTGCTTAAACTCTCCAAGAAAGTGAAGATCACAAAGTCGATTGCCATAGGCAAATTTTCAAACAACTACCGGGCAGAGGCAGTAAGAACAGCTGCCGAAATGATCTTAGAGAGAAGCGCCTCGCGCAACAGTCGTGATATTCACCGATGCTCTGTCGGTCATCGCGCACTAAAAGCGCATCTAAAACAGAGCTCAAGGAGCTGAAAGTGATCCTCTGTGTACTAGTAAACTCACTTAAATGCACGGTCATTCAATGGATACCATCACACTGCAACATAGCGGTACGATGAAGCCGACAGACTAGCAAAAGAAGGATGGCGACTACCGCAGATTGATCACGAGATCAGCTATGAGGAGGCCAGGACAACCATCGGTTGGCAGTACAATAACAAATGGTGGAAAGACCACCGACAACAGCAATGATGGGTACTATGGTATGTCCCGTAATGAAGAAGTTGCCATATTCCGCCTCTGTACCGGCCATAACAGACTCCAGGCCCACATGTTTAAGAAATTTAAAATTGGCACAACTAGCCTGTGCCACTGTGAAAAGGTGGACATGACGGCAGAGCACAT
Source organism: Arion vulgaris (assembly GCA_020796225.1). NCBI lineage: Eukaryota > Metazoa > Mollusca > Gastropoda > Stylommatophora > Arionidae > Arion > Arion vulgaris. Next base: position 37,211,087 of record CM036770.1, read on the forward strand.
ACTGCCAGCTGTTAGCAGCCCTGAGAAAAGAAACTTTTCCCGATAACACAGAGCTTCACGAGAGCTGTACGGAGGGATGGAGCCCCTAAAATCAACAGTAAAATTCATGATATCATCAGCCTAGACGGGATGCGTGCTAGAGAGATACATTTGATACAAGGAAAATTGTCGTGCACGCCAAAAGTAGACCACATAAATAAGGGAGGTAGTGACAAACACCATGTGTGTAGTGCATACAAGAACCCATTCTATAAATCTCTTCTTATCCTGAAACTGTGAGGCAAAACAGGATTATAACAACAAAAAAGATGACACAACATCAGCACAGATTCATATTTCTCTCAATCATAACACTCTTAATTCTTGTTCATCTCATAATAATCATCTTTATATTATTCTAACTTGAAATTTCTATACTTATTTTGATATTATTCTAACTTGAAATTTCTATACTTATTTTTTCAGATACTTTGAGTTGAAACCTACATTAACTATTGCAGAAAATCTGAGAGGACATTGTTTGACAGAGTATCCAACAATGATGGTTCTCTCAGCATCCAGTGATCAAACAGAATATATATTGTTGTCTAAAAGTAGGGTCTCATTTATTTGTCTTCAGATATACATTTTGTTCTCACCTTATTAGTACAGAAGTAAAACTATGTAGCAATGGCAAAACATGTAAAAAGTACTGTAGTTTTACAAATTACAAACAATATACCACAACGTTTTGACCAAAAAGCTTTTATCAATCCAAGAATACTAAAGAAGCAAAGAAATTCAGACTTCCTTATGGCAAAACACATAATCACAAAGTACTGTAGTTTTACAAAAACAATGACAAAATACAGCAACGTTTCAACCAACAAGGCATTTATCAACAAACGAACAACAGGAGTGACAAATTTAAAAAAACAAATGGACGACCAAATACAAATGTTTCTAATGAAAATCTGGGAATAAAAACGAAGTAAATGTAACACCAAAAACACATAAAAACTGGAAATAGAACGGAAGAGAAACAATGAAAAATCTAGTAAATATATAACTTGAATATATGCAACATATACCCATATAGATTACAAGGCATGGGAAGAGAAAGTACTAAGAAGCATAGGAATGTAATACGTTGAGCCCACGTGGTCGCAAGGTACCATACATAGAAATCAACCGATTCTCCAGAGCAAATCGACTTCGATCATCCGAGGAACATGATCGGATGGCTGTGACCTGGACATCGTAAGCTCCTAAATGGCCAGTATCATTGAAATGAGTGACTACAGGGGTCACAGAGCATTGGCGTATGTCGCTCAAGTTTTGGGGCGAATCGGTCACTGAGCCTCTTGCCTGTCTCGCCGATACAAGCCTTGTTACACCGCTTACAGATAATGGTATAGATAAGATTACGGGACTCGCATGTGAAACCATCGTCAATAACAAACGTGGCTAAAGGAAAAGATACAGTACGTGTCTGTATCACATAAGCAGACGTGTTGCAATGCCGACGGCCGCATTGGACAGTGCCAAAATGAGTCTGGATATTGGACTTAAGGCGACACTGTACCAACATAATATCCTTAAGACTTCTGTCCCGTCTGTAAGCCCTGAAATGAAAATATAAATATGTTATGTCTGCCATATATGGAATCTGAATTTCTTCACTTCTTTGATATCCTTTGCTTGATAACTGCCTTTTGTTTGATACAAGGTAGTATATTGTCAAACAAAATCTATATCTCAATGTCACAAAAATAATGACAACAGATAAAACCAACATGACAAAAGATATTTTTATCAATAGAGAGAAAGTAGAAAATATGAACAGTTTTGAATATCTTGGTTCACTGCTAACAACAGATGGAATGAAGGAAATTAAAAGAACAAACATGGCTTTGCAAAAATATATACAACTAAAAACAGTATGAAGCAGAACTGATAAGAAAACAAAGATCAGAATACTAAGTGCATGCATATTCCCAGTGGCATTGTATGGGTGTGAAGCAACGAACATTTAATAAGGCAGTGGAAAACATATATGTGCTTTTATATAAATGTTACAGAAGAGTTCTTTGTATATCATGGACAGAGAAGAGAACAAATAGATCTATCCAGAAAGAACTCAAGATCAAAGAATCTGACGGATGCTACAAATAAGAAAGAGAAAATTGAGATATTTTGGAAAATATAAAGAGACACAAAGGATTGGAGAAGACCATCATGGAAAGAGGCATAAAGGCAAAGAGAGGATGACCATGGAGAAGATGGATTCAAGATGTAACATGGTTTGATCATAATGGCTGCAGAGGCAGGACATCTGGCCTGTGAGAGAGAGAAATTCGGAGGACTGTTGGGGTGGCAAAATTCAGTTTCAGTTTGGAATATCTTCATTGCACTCCGGACATGTTCATAAGTGCTCCGATCTCCTTCGCAATATCTCCAACAGTGTCCAACGACTAACTGTACCAGCTCGATATTGATTGATGAGCCTACTCGTATACCTGTCGTACTGTTCTTTTCTTGCCACACCAATCTTCAAACCCAGCTTCCGCAATCTAGTAGTTGACGTGGATTGGTTTAGATGATCTTCTCTGCGGCCACACTCTATGAGGGCGTTCAAGATGTCAGCTCTGTCCAATGGCAAAGTTCTGCTCGGGACAAGCTATTTGATGATGACTTTTTAAAACTACAGTGCTTTGTTTTTACCTGTTTAGCCATATCATTTTGTCTGTGGATTCATGTACATTGTGTTTAGTTCTTCTTAATTGTTATTGGTTTCATATGATCAGTCTATGCAATGATATCAGTTACCTCTATGTTGTTTGTCTTCATTCTTCTCAATCTAGTTAACCGATCTTTGTTATGTGTTGAGAAGTCAGCGATAGCAAAGTAGATAACATGCTGCACTTGTGCTGGGTTTGAGGTCAGCTTGGGCCACAAATTCTTGTTGCTCACACAGTGCGTGGTTGGACTACAGAAAACCCTGATCTTTTACTTGGGGATATAACTGGCATGGAACATTTAATAATTAAAGCAAACCTTCGTGCAAAAATCAGTTATAACTGCCATCCATATTAGACACCATGACTTACGCCTTAATTTAAAGCGGGCGGACAACAACAAATACTAGACATTTATACACCATCATTCATCTTATACTTGTTCTATCTACAGATGATCTCCATGTCATGAGCCGAGAGAACTCTAACCATTTAGCAAAACACTTTCCAGAATTGGATATCCAGACAGCATTGGAGACAACACTGCTTAATCCAAAATCAAGTTTATATGCTGTCGAACTGGACAGCACATGCAACTAGATGTTTTGTATATAATTCTTCATGATTCTAGATTGTTTCTATAGTATGATTATTTGTATGCTGATATGCTATACAGAAAGTGAAGTCCTTACTGAGGATACACATGATGTTGTTTGACAGTTTAGAATGTTGTTTTGCTTCTTCTTCTTCTTTGTTTGCTCTACATCAATCACTTGTTGAACCACTTTATTTTTGGTATGTGATTTTCACCTTAGAGAGTGAATCCTTTGTGCCTGTAGACCAGTACATCTGCTTTCTGCATGCCTTTTTTTGGTATGTGATTTTCACCTTTGAGAGTGAATCCTTTGTGCCTGTAGACCAGTACATCTGCTTTCTGCATGCCTTTTTTGTACCGGGTCGACCTTCCTACATAGAACAACAAATATTGACCTTAGAGGAGTTCTTCCCACTAGGTGAGCCAGAGTCCTGTTAGTCTTAGACTTCACTGTCAATGTTTCCTGATATACACTACTGCATGTGCAGTTGGCTTGTGTGTTCTACTGGTCAGACTTCACTGTCAATGTTTCCTGATATACACTACTGCATGTGCGGTTGGCTTGTGTGTTCTACTGGTCAGACTTCACTGTCAATGTTTCCTGATATACACTACTGGATATGCGGTTGGCTTGTGTGTTCTACTGGTCAGACTTCACTGTCAATGTTTCCTGATATACACTACTGGATATGCGGTTGGCTTGTGTGTTCTACTGGTCAGACTTCACTGTCAATGTTTCCTGATATACACTACTGGATATGCGGTTGGCTTGTGTGTTCTACTGGTCAGACTTCACTGTCAATGTTTCCTGATATACACTACTGGATATGCGGTTGGCTTGTGTGTTCTACTGGTCATCAGTGTTCTACTAATTTTCACTCTTTCTAAGAAAGAATAGCTGACCCCAACTCTGCTGGATGCACTGTCATGTGCAGAACACACCTTGTAGACTGTTGTCTTGCAAATTTCATCTTTGTTTTTCGCTCTGGAACATGGCAATTCAAATGTCCCTCTCCGCAAACATTCTCAATTTGCAGCTATTTTTTTATTTAGTTCTGCTCATGTGTTTTAGTTATTTATTTTTTTTGCTTCTCTTCTGCTATCCTACAGACTCCCTGCTGCTCTTTACCCTTGTGACTTCCACTCAAGTGCATGTAATGTTGGGTACTGATCAAAAGTTTGTTTTGTTAATTGTATCATGTCCAATTATTAAAAATAAAGACATTCATTTCTAGTTTTATTACATTGATTATTAAACCTGTTTGTTTAGTTGGTATGAGTCTGCTCTGATACAATCTCTCTATGACCAATCTGATCCAATATCATGCTGCAGTATAACTCCAGATGAGGTACTTTAGAGTGAGATTTTTCTGTTTGTCAAATCTTAGTTTCGCATCTACAAATTTGTGTCATGTTAGATAATATGCATACACTTTGGCTGAAATTTTGATGTGTCTAGCAAGCCGTAGGGTCTAATAGGTCATGTTTTTTACAAACTACACAGATCGCAAATAGCACAAGAATGAATACAATTCACTGTTTAATACTACTAGTATGAATAAATGGTAATGAAGTGGACTATGGTAAAAATTATCCAAAATCAGGTTGTGTTACAAAGTGCCCAAAAATATTAAATGAACATTTAGACCAATTGTTTGTCAGCAGGAAATGGAAATAAAACAATTGAATGAAATAATATTTTTAGTTGACAATCTCAAATAACCACAGAGAGTGGTATACAATAATGGCTTGGTTCTTCTGAAATCTCTTGATATGCACTTAATCTACTGTGTGCCACAAACTGGAAAGTCAGGTTTCTCCATAGCTTATGTTCAGGTCCGCCCGTGTGGTGTAAGTGCCCAAAAAGGAAGCAAAGAATAGTACCGATGTGATCTACAATGCATGTCGTAAGAGGTGACTGATGTAGGACCTAGGAAGCTACCCTAGTAAATAAAAAGCATAGCAGAAATTGAATGTGCTGGCCTACTTGTAGGCGCATAACTGGCACATCGTAAATCACTCTTAGGCTCCGATCACATACTAAGAATTGTTAACAAGTGGTCGATATGGAGCATTCAAAACAGTATGTATTTTGTTCCAGCTGTCATTTTTCTGTGTAGTGGATGGTGAGGCATCCCTTTGATCCTTTCAGGGAATAGAATCACTTCTTTCCATCTTCTATGTTCCAAGCACTTGATGTCTCTCTTTTCCATTTTTTGCAATGGGTGTAGATTGTGAGAGCTCCCAAAATAATGCCTAGTAATCTATTTTTAATTTTTTTTCCAGTATCAGTGTGTTCAAGTGGGCTGCTCGTATCCATGACGAATGCAAACAACAATTTTTTCAAAAGATAGAACACCCACATGTTCAATTCTAACCATGCATGACCTACAGGTGATAGGGAATTGTGTCTCAGGATTGAACTCTCTAGCCACACCACCCACATGTTCAATTCTAACCATGCATGACCTACAGGTGATAGGGAATTGTGTTTCAGGATTGAACTCTACAGCCACCACCACACATGCCAGGGTGGTACAACAACACATATCTGAGACTGTTATCATTCCTTGGATGGATTGCTATTACCTGGCATTAGCAATGATGATGCTATAGATCCATGTGAAGACTATCATAACCTTCTTGCATTCGCTTGATATGAATTCTGATGTAGTCAGGGCACCTTGTATGAACACTTCTGACTAATTTTTGCCAGTACCTCAACCGGATTTCAGCTTAAACTATGAAGAGGTAGAGATTTGTTGCCAGTACCTCAACTGGATTTCAGCTTAAACTTTGGAGAGGCAAAGAGATTTGTTGACAGAGGAAGTGGCAAACAACATAAATGACTAATGCTCATTAGAAAAAAAGTATAAATATAAAATTCCTACAAAATATATTCATAATTACATTGGGGATCCTCGCCAGTGCTACGGAGTTAGTGTAGTGCAGCTGAGATCTTCCTGTGTAAGAAAGAGATCGGAGCACACATGGTTACTCACTGAAGTGCAATGATGATGGTCCTATCAATCAACTTCATGTCATAGCTGAAACATAAGGCATTCATAAGTGATCTACATTGTTGTTGGTCTACTACCTTTCTACTTATGGTATCTAATGGCGGACTGGGTCTAATGATGTGCGTTGCTAGGAGAAAAGGGGAGAAAGCTAAAGACCAACCTATAAATTTTCATTTAAAGGGACATAGCTTCATCTAGTTGTGGTGGGATTTTTTTCGTACTTCTGGAGGTAGTGTCCCCTTAATTTCTTTTCAATGATTGATGAAATTGATATTAAACAAGAAGCACAACGTAAATTTTAGTTGTATACAGTAATAATCATACAACTTCTACTATATTTGAAGAGGGGGTGGTTGCCATCGGGCAGCCTGTCTAGTCCACCACTGATGTTATTCAATATCAGTTTACACCAGCTCTGTCCAACATGACGATAGTGTCACACATTCACATCGCTCTATTTTAAACCACCAACCTTAGCGATAGACATATTTCAGGAAAACAAACTATTTGTACACTTTTTGTTACGTAGGGCACCCATGAAAACGATCTTCCCACTTGTGCGATCTTGTTTTATTGTGTAAGTAATCTACTGCCCCCTGAGTCCATCCTTTTCTTTTTTCACTATAGAAAACTCCAACACCTCAACTTTATTAATCCTACTATTTTATATTACTAAACCTCTCATCTTCTTTCTCTTATTGTGATTGCCATTAATGTGAAATTTGTTTTCTGCTGGGAGTCTCTTGTTGTGATTGCCATTAATGTGAAATTTGTTTTCTGCTGGGAGTCTCTTGTTGTGATTGCCATTAATGGGAAATTTGTTTTCTGCTGGATGTCTCTGTAGCATGGAAGTTATGTGGTCATCTCTTATTGTGATTGCCATTGATGTGAAATTTGTTTTCTGCTGGGTGTCTCTGTAGCTTGGAAGTTATGTGATCATCTCTTATTGTGATTGCCATTAATATGAAATTTGTTTTCTGCTGGGAGTCTCTTATTGTGATTGCCATTGATGTGAAATTTGTTTTCTGCTGGGTGTCTCTGTAGCTTAGAGGTTATGTGGTCATCTCTCGTTCCAATTTACTCAGTTCTCTCCCTTGTGGAGCGATATGGGTGTTTTACCAGAGATCCCTATCTCAGTGTATATGAGATTGAGTTCGTAATCCTATCGGAGATAGACGATACAACTTAAGTCCCGTATTCAAGTTGAGCACGTAAAAGAGCCATTAGCAGTTCAAAATCCAGAAGAGCAGGCTGGAAAGCCGTTGTCCGTGCAAAATTCATTAGAAATATTTGTTTTTTAAATTCCTATAAAATATTTTTACCATATTAAAAAATTACATCCGGGACCTTAGAGATCGTCGACAATTGCTGAGATCTTTCTGTGTAAGAAAGTGATTGGAGCATACATGGTTACTCATTAAAGTGTAAGAAAGTGATTGGAGCATACATGGTTACTCATTAAAGTGTAAGAAAGTGATTGGAGCATACATGGTTACTCATTAAAGTGTAAGAAAGTGATTGGAGCATACATGGTTACTTATTAAAGTGTAAGAAAGTGATTGGAGCATACATGGTTACTCATTAAAGTGTAAGAAAGTGATTGGAGCATACATGGTTACTTATTAAAGTGTAAGAAAGTGATTGGAGCATACATGGTTACTCATTAAAGTGTAAGAAAGTGATTGGAGCATACATGGTTACTCATTAAAGTGTAAGAAAGTGATTGGAGCATACATGGTTACTCATTAAAGTGTAAGAAAGTGATTGGAGCATACATGGTTACTCATTAAAGTGTAAGAAAGTGATTGGAGCATACATGGTTACTCATTAAAGTGTAAGAAAGTGATTGGAGCATACATGGTTACTCATTAAAGTGTAAGAAAGTGATTGGAGCATACATGGTTACTCATTAAAGTGTAAGAAAGTGATTGGAGCATACATGGTTACTCATTAAAGTGTAAGAAAGTGATTGGAGCATACATGGTTACTCATTAAAGTGTAAGAAAGTGATTGGAGCATACATGGTTACTCATTAAAGTGTAAGAAAGTGATTGGAGCATACATGGTTACTCATTAAAGTGTAATAATGATGGTCCTATCAATCAATATCGTTTTCTTCTTCACATTCACATTTGTTATCAGATTCACATTTGTTATCAGATTCACATTTGTTATCTCTTAAGCATGGATATTTAAAACAAGACAGTGGAAAAACATATATAATAGCCGTCCATCGCAGCGATGATGACAACAATCTCAGACGTGTACTGTTGCACCTCTCTGGTGTGTGCGGAGGTGACTGTAGAGTCCAATCCTAGAACAGAATCCCGACCACAGGTGGGGCATACAAGATCAAGGTTAGACATGTGCGTGTTGTGTGCTCTGTCTTTTCGCGCTGCTCGTTTCTCTGTGACTCAACAATACGATGATTCTCAGCTATTCGGGTTCCTCCTTTGTTGTTACAGCGCCACATTTGGCGATCTTGCGCAAGGATTCCCAGCACGTATTGTCTATATCGAAGCATTTCAGAGACACTTTAAGAGTGTCTTTAAAGCGTTTTTCTGTCCACCAGCTAAACGTCTGCCCCCTTCAAGCTCGCCATACATCAACTGTTTTGGGATGCGTTTATCAGGCATCCGAGCAACGTGACCGACCCATCTCACTTGGGCCTTCTGCAACAGGGTGTTGACGCTTGGGATCTTTGCTCTTGTGAGGACTTCGCTGTCTGGAATTTTGTCCTGCCAGTTTATTTTTAGTATTCTGCGTAGACAGCTTGTGTGGAAATGGTTTAATTTTCTTGCGTGTCTGCTATACACTGTCCATGTCTCGCTTGCGTACAACAGCGTGGTTAGCACTATGGCATGGTAAACTTTCAGCTTTGTGACTATGCTTATCCCTTCCGTTCCCACACAGTGACACGTAACCTTCCGAACGCAGCACTGGCTTTGGATATCCTATTGTGGACCTCAGAATCTATGTTTGCCGATCTGGATAGGAGGCTGCCAAGATAAGCAAAGTTGTCCGTTGACTGGAGGCGCTGGTGTTTAATGTTGATGACTGGATCGTAATACTGTTCTCTAGGGCGGGCTGGAACATGACCTCTGTTTTTTGGTGTTAATGGTGAGGCCAAACCTATCACAGGCCATTGAGAACTTGTCCATGTAAGTCTGCATTTCTTCCACAGAATTGGTAGCGAGGGCACAGTCATCAGCAAACAACAGGTTTGAGATAGTTGATTCTTTTACCTTGGTGGAGGATTTTAACCTCCGAAGATTGAATAGATTACCGTCTGTCCTGTATCTAATCTTTACCCCATGTTGTCGCCTTCCCAAAAGACATCCGTGAGCATGGCAGCAAACATCATGCTGAAGAGTGTTGGGGCCAGTACACAGCCCTGTTTGATGCCGTTGGTGACATGGAAAAACATATATGTGCTTATGAATGTACGTGTTACAGAAGAGACCTTCGTTTGTGATGGACATAGAAGAGAACAATTAGATCTACCCAGAAAGAACTTAAAATCAAAGAAAACTGGCTAATGCTACAAATTAAAAAGAGAAAATTGAGATATTTTGGACATATAAAAAGACCCAAAGAGCTGGAGAAGACCATCATGGAAGTAGGCATACCGGCAAAGAAAAGAAGATGAAGACCACGGAGATGGATTCCGGATTGATGGTTTGAACATGACGGCTGCAGAGGTAGGACATCTGGCCTATGAGAGATAGAAATTCCGAAGGACTGTTGGTGTGGCAAAGTTCTGCTCAGGACAATCTATTTGATGATGATCTTCTCTTGCCAAAATATTTCCATCATTCTCCTAAGATATTTGTGTATGGCATGTCTCTAGTATATGTATAACACACAACTTTATATCAAAATACTCAATTTTTGTTTGAACGTGTGCGTAAGTTAACTCATCTCTCGATTTCAAAGGCATCTAAACTGTATGTAGGGTATTGAAAAATGTGGTTAGAAATTGAAAGAGAACTGCCAACTAAAATATGGAAAATAGATTTTAAAAAGCAAAAATGTTTTTGTACTTAGTAAAACTATAGTACTCTGTTTTTCGACATTGCTACATAGTTTTACTGCAGTCTTCCCTTATATTGCTACATAGTTTTACTGCAGTCTTCCCTTATATTGCTACATAGTTTTACTGCAGTCTTCCCTTATATTCCTACATAGTTTTACTGCAGTCTTCCCTTATATTGATAATTGAAATATAGCGAAATATCTCTCTGATCACGCTAGACTAATGTACCAGATTTTCACATAAATTCTGCTATTGTTTTTAGGGACTCCGTAGGCCTACAGCTTCTCATTTAGCTCAGTATTTTGCTGCCATGTTTATTTTCTCAGGCCTGCTAGCAGTGGGCAGTCTTGCAGTAGGTGCTCTGCCGTCATGTTCGCCTTCTCGCAGTGGCACAGGCTAGTTGTGCCAATTTTAAATTTGTTGTTAAGGTGGGACCAGAGTCTGTTATGACCGGTACAGAGGCGGAATATACGAGTATTACAACTTGTTTGCTACGGGACATACCATAACACTCATCGTTGGCGCTGTATTGAGGGTGGTCTTGTGCCCACTTCTCTCTATATCGAAATATCATAATTTGGCCTTGGAAAAATACATACTGAAGCTGTGAGACAACACATGATTCGAGAACAGAAGTTTACAGACATTATCTGCATCATGTGCTGGGACAGCTGACAATCATGTGCTGGGACAGCTGACAATCATGTGCTGGGACAGCTGACAATCATTACAGACATTATCTGCATCATGTGCTGGGACAGCTGACAATCATTACAGACATTATCTGCATCATGTGCTGGGACAGCTGACAATCATGTGCTGGGACAGCTGACAATCATGTGCTGGGACAGCTGACAATCATGTGCTGGGACAGCTGACAATCATGTGCTGGGACAGCTGACAATCATTACAGACATTATCTGCATCATGTGCTGGGACAGCTGACAATCATTACAGACATTATCTGCATCATGTGCTGGGACAGCTGACAATCATTACAGACATTATCTGCATCATGTGCTGGGACAGCTGACAATCATTACAGACATTATCTGCATCATGTGCTGGGACAGCTGACAATCATTACAGACATTATCTGCATCATGTGCTGGGACAGCTGACAATCATTACAGACATTATCTGCATCATGTGCTGGGACAGCTGACAATCATTACAGACATTATCTGCATCATGTGCTGGGACAGCTGACAATCATTACAGACATTATCTGCATCATGTGCTGGGACAGCTGACAATCATTACAGACATTATCTGCATCATGTGCTGGGACAGCTGACAATCATTACAGACATTATCTGCATCATGTGCTGGGACAGCTGACAATCATTACAGACATTATCTGCATCATGTGCTGGGACAGCTGACAATCATGTGCTGGGACAGCTGACAATCATGTGCTGGGACAGCTGACAATCATGTGCTGGGACAGCTGACAATCATGTGCTGGGACAGCTGACAATCATGTGCTGGGACAGCTGACAATCATTACAGACATTATCTGCATCATGTGCTGGGACAGCTGACAATCATTACAGACATTATCTGCATCATGTGCTGGGACAGCTGACAATCATTACAGACATTATCTGCATCATGTGCTGGGACAGCTGACAATCATTACAGACATTATCTGCATCATGTGCTGGGACAGCTGACAATCATTACAGACATTATCTGCATCATGTGCTGGGACAGCTGACAATCATTACAGACATTATCTGCATCATGTGCTGGGACAGCTGACAATCATTACAGACATTATCTGCATCATGTGCTGGGACAGCTGACAATCATTACAGACATTATCTGCATCATGTGCTGGGACAGCTGACAATCATTACAGACATTATCTGCATCATGTGCTGGGACAGCTGACAATCATTACAGACATTATCTGCATCATGTGCTGGGACAGCTGACAATCATTACAGACATTATCTGCATCATGTGCTGGGACAGCTGACAATCATTACAGACATTATCTGCATCATGTGCTGGGACAGCTGACAATCATGTGCTGGGACAGCTGACAATCATGTGCTGGGACAGCTGACAATCATGTGCTGGGACAGCTGACAATCATGTGCTGGGACAGCTGACAATCATGTGCTGGGACAGCTGACAATCATGTGCTGGGACAGCTGACAATCATTACAGACATTATCTGCATCATGTGCTGGGACAGCTGACAATCATTACAGACATTATCTGCATCATGTGCTGGGACAGCTGACAATCATTACAGACATTATCTGCATCATGTGCTGGGACAGCTGACAATCATTACAGACATTATCTGCATCATGTGCTGGGACAGCTGACAATCATTACAGACATTATCTGCATCATGTGCTGGGACAGCTGACAATCATTACAGACATTATCTGCATCATGTGCTGGGACAGCTGACAATCATGTGCTGGGACAGCTGACAATCATGTGCTGGGACAGCTGACAATCATGTGCTGGGACAGCTGACAATCATGTGCTGGGACAGCTGACAATCATGTGCTGGGACAGCTGACAATCATGTGCTGGGACAGCTGACAATCATTACAGACATTATCTGCATCATGTGCTGGGACAGCTGACAATCATTACAGACATTATCTGCATCATGTGCTGGGACAGCTGACAATCATTACAGACATTATCTGCATCATGTGCTGGGACAGCTGACAATCATTACAGACATTATCTGCATCATGTGCTGGGACAGCTGACAATCATTACAGACATTATCTGCATCATGTGCTGGGACAGCTGACAATCATTACAGACATTATCTGCATCATGTGCTGGGACAGCTGACAATCATTACAGGTGTATGTCTTATATACTAACTGTCATTACAGACATATGTCTTATATACTGACTGTCATTTCAAATGTTGACATATTCCAGGTGAAAATGTTTAGGTGTTGTCTACTACATAAAGTCACAATGTAAAAGTATAGGAAAAACAGGGCAAGATAACGTACAAGATAGAACAACGGCATCAAGAATAGCCTTAAACATGAATACCAACTTAGAACAAGCACACACACACTCACAACACCCCCTCTCCTCCTCTGTTCTATAAAGAAGTAAGTGATGAATGAGAAGAAAATGTTTATGTTGTCCATGTATGTTCTATTCTCTGTCTACTTCTATCTCTTCACAAATTTATTGTTGACGGTCCTCATCGTGTGTTCTTCTCTGTGTGAGTGTTCTTTTTTTCGGTCGTCTGCTACTCGTAGTCATGCCACTTTCACTGATTTTTGGGTGAATTCTTTTTCCTTATCACCAGTGTCCCTTGCCATGCAGGCACAGTCATTTCACCACTGACCGATTCTTGCGTTAACCTAGCTTTCCACATCACCAGTGTTCCTTACCATTCTGGCGAACCGTACTTCGATTTCAGAGTTACTTGTAATTTAAAGACTCAAATAAACTATCACAGCCTCATGTAGTCCACATGTGTACAATGATAATTTTTTTGGGGAAGGAAAGGGGGGCGGCTAAATCTGCCCCGAACACCGGAATTTTCACATCACTTGGTCATTTGACTATTTTGCGTGAGGGATTCCCATCACATAGTGCAGATAACGAATCGTTTTAGAGATAATTTGCAATTGTCTATGATCCGTTTTCTGTCCACCAACCGATCGTCTGATCCTTCTAGTTTGCCATGTGAAAAAGTGACTTCATATCCTTTACAGGACTTTGCGAATCAAACCCAGCTTTTTAACGCTGTTTGTGATTTTTCTAGGCATTACTACGTTCAGTAGTTTGCCATTGCTTTCTGAACGGGTGGTGCCATCGTCCTTTTGTAAAAATTCAGGCGAAACAACTTGCAACCAAATTGTCCGCAGCATGATTCGAACTTAGAACGTCGGGGTTAATAGATCGAGTCACTAAGCCACAATTTGCCATACATCAGCTATTTCGCGATGTGTTTATCATGCACCCGTGCAACGTGACCGACTCATCTCATCTGCACATTATGCAACAGAGTGTGGATACTTCCAATCTTGGCTTTCTTGACGACTTCGGTATTTGTGATTTTGTCTTGCAATTTTAATTTCAGCAATCCGAGGAGATCATTGCACTTCGATAAGTAACCATGTTTGCTTCGTTCTCTTTCTTACACATGAAGATCTCAGCAGCAGTGCACGAACTCCATAGCACCGGCGAATGTTCCGATGTAATTTTAGCTGATGGTGAAGACATTTGAAGGAATTATATTTTTTAAAGTATTTTTAAATCAATTTTGCCCAGGCAGCGGCTTTCCAGCCTGATCGTCTCGATTTTTAACTGCCATGGTTTCGTTTACGTGCTCAACTTGAACACGGGACCTACTTTTTGTTGTCCATCTCCGATAGGATTAGGAACTCGATCTCACCTACACTGAGATCAGGGATCTCTGGGGAAAAATATCCCGATGGTTCCACGAGGGATGGAACCGAATACCTTTGGTACAAGAGGCGATCAGCTAACCTCTACGTCACAGAGACGCACTTTATGATGAGACATAACGAGAGGCCATCAGCTAACCTCTACGTCACAGCTACGTCACAGCCAGCGCCGGATTAGCCTAGTAGCAGAAGTAGCAAATGCTACGGGCCCGCGCTTCTGGGGGCCCCGCGCCTATGTGACAGATGAAAATGGAAAAATAACCAGATGTTATATCAAAAGCACGCAAACTGTCTGAATTTTTAAATGTCGTGTGTGATGGTGCTGAATCCAAGGAAATCGAAGCAGAAAATACAGAAGACGTGTCCTACTGTGTAGTAGATGAAGGCAGTGCTATAGAAGAATCATCATTACCAATATTACCATTAAGATCAGCAACTCTTCACGATTTGGCCACATTTTTCACAAGACAAACTGAAATCGAATGTACAGCAAGTCCTCCCAATTTAGCCATATCATCTTCAAGCCAAAGAGAGGCAGAAAGCACAGCACATGCTTCTAATGTAGCAACATCATCTACAAGCCAAAAACACAACGAAAGTAAAATGTACTCCAAAGATATTGGTGAATGGCCAAACAACTTCAATCGAGATTATTGGATTGTGAAAGAAAGTAGTGAAGTGCAACATATGAACAGTGATTTCATGTCTTAAAAAAAAAAACATACGATAAAGAAAACAATCCACGATTTTGTCGAAAGTCGTTTTTCACATACACTAACAAACAAAACTCACGTGAGATATTGGTTGTGTTATACAGAAACTAAAGGACAACTGTTCTGTTTTGTTTGCAAAGTTATTGATTTAGACTGTACCATAGAGTGACTGGTGTATTTGGAATACTCCGGCAGTTAAAATCTATTACAGCAGAAGAATCTTGAAAAGAACTCCAAATATTGTCAGCTCTTACCAAGAGGATTTGGAAGAAAGCCTAGGCGACGAACTTATGCAGTTCACTGAACTTTTTAAAATTAATGTAGCTGCTGCTATTAGCAACGAAAAGCATGAGGCTCTTGAACTGCAATTTTATAAACTTATAATGGAAAATTCATTAGAGTCGTGTTTCCCAAATGTAGAAATAGTCTTACGAATTTATTTGTCTTTAATGATTACTAACTGCAGCGGAGAACGTTCTTTTTCAACATTAAAGTGTATAAAAAGTGAGTTAAGAAACATGATGGGACAAGATCGTCTAAATAACCTCATCTTAATGAACATTGAATGTAATTAACTTAGAGAAATTGATTTGTCTAGTGATATCTCTAAATTTGCTCACATTAAATCGAGACAAGTTTGTTTGTAAAAGTTGTGTTTTATTTTATTATCATACAAAACCTAGGGCCCCGCGCTAAAATTTGCTACGGGCCCCGCGCTAGCCTAATCCGGCACTGGTCACAGCTACGCCACGCGTCACAGAGACGCACTTTATGATGAGACATAACGAGAGGCGATCAGCTAACCTCTACGTCACAGAAACGCACTTTCGATCCAGAAGCACTTGAGCTGAAAGCTCTTCGGCTCGAGTGTCATGGACATCGTAACCCTTCGGTTCGGTGCCACGAACACCGTAAATCTGGGAACCTGTAGCTTTTCTTCCAGTCCGCGGAGTTGAACCCGCACATACAGAGGACTTGTGACCCGTAGTCCAACGCGCTACGAACACGCTGGGCACGCGGGCTATGATGAGACATAACGGTCCAGTAGCCTACAGACAAACCGTTACTTGCCTTTTTTTTTTTAGTAATGCGAGATGGTACTGGAGATATACTATAAGCAACATTTCATGCGGAAAATGTACACACAAAAATATTCATATAGTCTATACGATGTTTTGTTATATAAAGTGTATTTTGACCACATTAGAGGCACTGTTGAAAACCATATTTGAACAGAGGGGCAGTTTAGAGCAATGGTAAATCTGGGATATAATTGGTCAGGAAATTATCGAGTGCTAAACTATTAGCAGCCTTACACTACTGCATGTAATATCGCTTTTATCGAGAGCTGAACTATTAGCAGCCTTACACTACTGCATGTAATACCGCTTTTTAGGGCAGTGTAGGACAAGGGAGACGAGAGTCTGTGGAATTTACTGGCCGCACTTACTGAATAGTGCTTTCGCCGCGAAACTGTTCAGGTTAGGATTGTTCGTTTATGCCCCCGACAGAACAAATTCTTAGCCATACCGTAGATTGAACACGTGTCTTTCGCTTTCAACTATTCGGCCTGACGCCATTGCTTACAAAATGTACCTACAGAAAAAGGAAAAAGAATTTGTTGGAAATTTATTTCAGTCAACTTTCGATGTGGAGACAGCACAAGATGATGATGATGATAGAGTGTAAAATATTTGACCTCACTTGTGTTGAAACTACGAAAAACGTGACAATACGGAAGTGACATAACCTATAACAACCCCGCTTGTTGTCTGAACTTGTTTTGCTATGAGACGTACAGGGTTGCAGATTATACATAATAATTCTCCATTTAATTCATTCGACACTTTGGTAAAATGCATAATAGTAAATTAATTATGTTTGAAATATTACATGTTTGTTCCAACACACAAGAAGTGAGGTTTTAATTCTATTTTTTAGAAATAAATTTGAATATTAAAAAAATAGTTACCGCCCAGCTCTGTGTTAAATCAATGAGTGAAGTCAGCCGCCAACTACTTTCCTACCTATATCATGTCTGTTTAATAAAGTCTATGCTTCTAGTTAGTTATAGTTATAGTCTACAAAGAAACATGCGGGCCTAACAGTACAAGTGCTAAGCACCATCTGTGTTACATCAATACATTACATGTTCCCCCATAATAAATAGTCAGTAGTATTATAGTGATTAAATCACGAATACCTCGACATCTTATGAATATTTAGCATGTTGCTTTAACATATATATATATATATGTATTCCAAAATACAACTTTTGGCCATATACGACGACAGCAAGTGACAGCTTTTAAAACGAACAGACTGTCTGTCGATCATTGGAGATTATCATTAAAAGATGAAGGTAGAATAGGTATCAGTATGTATGTAATTAGTGGCATCTACTAGGACAGCTGATGGGAACAGAAAGCCCGGACGTCCAAAATTAAACCTGAAGACAGTTGAAAGATTGTGACCTGAGGTGGGAAATAATTGATACAAAGGCAACAATAGAAATCTTTTGTAGATGCCTTATTTATGTGTCATTTGGGACGCAAAGAGGATATGAATATGAACATTAACTATCATTTTGGATTATCACTATGGAAAAAGATAGCAGTGAAAATCATAATTATTAATCGCCTGAGTGGTTACCGGGGCCCACAATTGGGGTGTAAAGAATAGAACCACTGTTACCTGCCACTCATGTCGTAAGAGGTGACTAAGGAGGTTTGGCTGAAATTGGATGCATGTGTCCTAAACATGTAGAAGTCTATGCGTTTAGGGGCCTACCAAACCAATGTGCAACGATATCGCGTTCTTGGCAAAGATCAAACATATCACAAAGAGTGATTTTTTTTTTTTTTTCGTCCGCTTTCAACTCAGGCGAAGTTTCATCTCTGAAACTGATTTTTGCGTGAAAATCCGTTTTCCAATTTCTTACAATGGCAGCAGCGTGCACATTGTAAATTACTTTACGCTGGCAGCCGTGTGCTCAATGTACTCGTAATTAGTATTCCTCGCCATACAGGCAGATTTTCTCCGACTTCAGAGGTACTCACGTTATCGTCCTGAGTAAGACCAGGGGACTCAAACAAATGCCGGACAGTAGGTTCGAACCCGAGCTATGAGGCGTCTCACAGCTAGCAGGCCGAGCTACTATCAACTACTCTAGGCAGTCCCCCACAAAGAGTGATTAAAATTGGTTGTAAAGAACGAACGCAAAGAAGAAGAAGATAATTATTAATTTTCAATTTTTTGTAATTTAAATAATCAAATGGCAGCACGTTGAAAATAAAACTCCTAAAATCGGAAAAATGTACCCGATATTCTGCATACGTCCTACATGTTTTCTGCTACTTGTTGTTCAACTCCAAATATATAAATGTTGATTTATTGCACTTCAGTGAATAACCATGTGTGCCCCGATCTCTTTCTCACACAGGAAGGTCTCAGCGACAGTGCATGAACTCTGTGGCACAGGTGAGGGCCCTCGTAATTTTGAAAACTTTTTTGGACTTTTATTTTAAACTTTTAAATAGGTTTTGTCATGGCAACGACATTGCAGCCTACTCTTATCGATTTGCAACTGCCATGGGTTCTTATAGCTAGATCTCACCTAGGATAGCTTGATCTCACCTAGGATAGCTAGATCTCACCTAGGACTAGCTTGATCTCACCTAGGACTAGCTTGATCGCACCCAGGATAGCTTGATCTCACCTAGGACTAGCTTGATCTCACCTAGGACTAGCTTGATCGCACCCAGGATAGCTTGATCTCACCTAGGATAGCTTGATCTCACCTAGGACTAGCTTGATCTCACCTAGGACTAGCTTGATCTCACCTAGGATAGCTTGATCTCACCTAGGATAGCTAGATCTCACCTAGGACTAGCTTGATCTCACCCAGGATAGCTTGATCTCACCTAGGATAGCTTGATCTCACCTAGGACTAGCTTGATCGCACCCAGGATAGCTTGATCTCACCTAGGACTAGCTTGATCTCACCTAGGACTAGCTTGATCTCACCTAGGATAGCTTGATTGGGATCAGGGATCTCTGAACAAATATACATATTTTTCTGTGAGGGAAATGAAGCAAGTGACAAATCTATTTTCATACCATGAAGTATATTAGAAAATATAGTTATGTCCTTGTTTGTCTTTGATCATTGACACATGATGGATGATGCATTGAGCATTATACCTACTGCTTTTACTTCCCACTAAAGTGCCTGGTTAAGGCTAGGTTGACTTGAGAACTAGAACATAGAAAAAAATGTCTCTTCCACTGTGTTATTTGATACTGAGACCACACGCTTACATAGCAAGTGCACTAACTACTCCGCTAACATGGTTCTCATATATTTCTGTGTATACTTTTTGGGACAAGCATTGATAGAATATATTGTATTTTTGTAAAGAATTGGGCCCTGTCTGGAAGTGTCACAATGATTGAGCATGTAAACTCTGAGCGTCATCTTTCTTTTGAATGAGAGCGCTCAGAGTTTGTGTTTTGGTGCCATTTGGCAGTGTTTTAAAGCTTCCACAATTTGGCAGTGTTTTATAGCTCCCACAATTTCGCTGCAATCAAGTGGACATTACATTTTTGATTTGAGAGAAAAGTCAGTGAAGAAAAGGCAGTGAAGCGATATACTTTTGTAGCTCTGTAGAAGAATTTATTTCAACATAAGTTGTTTGTATTAGAATTGAATGTTCATTACTAGAAGATAAATTATTTGTATTAGAATTGAGTTTATATTTCTAGTTCCTCAATGTTGTATTCTAAAACTAGAATCATTGCTCCTGGAGGTGCCCTAAAGATTGGTCATAATGTCTCAGCAAGGAGCTGCATTACAGAGTTACAATAATGAACTTGTCAAATGTAAGTTGGCTCCCTTTTTTGTGTTGCTGTAGCATTTTCTAGCGCTTGTTTGAGACTCACTTACTTACCTTCTTGTTCTCTGTGGAATATTCTTCTGTCAGTTATTCTTCTTCTTCTGCTTTCTCACTAGATTTGGATTTCGGATTCTCGAATAAAGGCAGCCGTCTGCCTCAGATTATCAGCCACGTCATACAGTTTGTCTTGGATGCTAGTGTAAGTGGGCCACCTCTTTCTTCTCAAGTCTGCATACTGGGGACAGTTCTATAGGATATAATTCCTATGATTTCTGCTTCCCCATTGTGTCGACCTCTTCCTGTAGTAAGTTTTGGCCACCCTCGTGATGGTAGCTCTGATATTCTTACTGCGTGGCTAAATCTCAGAGGCAGATTGGCGGCCGTAGAATCCATTATCCCATTCCTCATTGTGAGGGGTCGTTTCACCATGTTATCGTCTTACGGCCTGGTGCACCTGTTTTCTGCAAGCATTTGTTTCGGTTAGCATTCCCTAGCGGACACATGCATTCGATTTCAGCCAAACCTCCTTAGTCGCCTCTTACGACATGCGTGGCAGGTAACAGTGGTTCTATTCTTTACACCTCAAATTGGGCCCCGGTAACCATTTGGGCGGGTCAGTTATAAGATCACTGAATATTCTTCTGGTAGTTATAAGAATAAACAGAAACAAACTATGGGCCATACTAAGTGAATACGAATTCAAGGCCAACTATTAGACAATATTAGAGCGCTATACCAAACATGCGCAAGCATAGTACGAACAAGCGGGCCTGACAGAGCAATTTGAATTATCATCAGGAGTAAGGCAGGGATGTGTGCTTTCACCTATACTGTTCAATATATACATAGACAGGATAACGCAAGAAACCAAGACAGATAAGAACCTCGATAACAACTACAATTTAATAAACGGACTACTCTTTGCAGATGATCAGAGTATAATTTACAACAACGAACACAAACTTCAACAACACATAAATGCACTGCAAGCGACATGCGAAAAATATGACATGAAATTAACACCTCCAAAACAGAAGTCATGACAATAAGTAGGTCAACAGGTCAACTAAATATACACGTGAATAATGTAAAAATACAACAGACTCCAGAATTCAAATATCTTGGGAGTAAATTCACAGCAGATGGAAAGGTGGACGGAGAATTTGAGACTAGATGCCAGAAGGCAAACGCAGTGACATACCGTCACCACTATTAAAACATTCAAGCATTAACATGACAGTCAAACGACAACTGATCAACTGTATATTTATTCCAACTCTCTGCTATCAGTGCCAAACATGGCCCCTGACTAAGACACAAGAAAGAAAGATTACAACATGTGAAGTGAGATGTCTACGAAAAGCTATCAACGTTACAAGATGAGCACAAGGAGTTTTTTATCAAGAACCCCAGAGGAAGCAACGGAAGTAACAAATATGATCAACAAATAAACAGGGTATTAAGAGCTTCCGAAAAAACAGACAAAAACGAGACTCAAACCACTTACCCTAGTCCTTACAACACCAATCACCTAGCCTAGCAATACAAGCGCTTTACTAACACAACCAATGTACCCTGTTCATCAACGTTACAAGGAGAGATAGAGGAGAAACGAGAATATCAGAAGCATCGTTGGTACTATACCATGCATACAGTACATCGAGAAGCAAAGAATCAAGTGGTTCGACCATCTAATGAGAAAGGAACCACATTTACTACCATCACATGCCTACAGTAATCGACACTCAGGCGCAGAGCACAAGGCAGGCCAAGAACACGATGGATAGATAACTTCTCAGAGTCACTGCAAAAACATGGACTGACGTCAAGCGCAACACGCCTGACACAAGATAGAAAACTAACTCTCCCACGCCACTTCACGGCAAATGTGGTTAAGATAAGATAAACAAATTAATTAGCAGACCGCCTGGCGAAGGAATTTGCTGCTGGAAGCAACTTAATTTACCACCAAAGAAAAGGGTGATTAAATCAACCCCCAAAAGTTGATTAAATCAATCAAAAAGCTGCCAATACTAAGTAACACAACTACCAAAATATGAGCATATTTGTCATTCTGCACCTCAAAATACTTATACTGCCTCGGATATGATAAACTGAGGCAAGCACACTGGCAAATGAAACAACACTGGAAAGAAAACTACAGACCTCTGTGTGATTTACGAAAGATAATGACGTTTATACAAGAGACAACATTGTCTACACAATATTTTGAGCAAACAAAAGGATCAGATCACAGCATCAGTGGCTTCAATGAACTGGATGATTCGCTTCAGGTTGTTCATCTTCTTTGATCGCCCGCTGTCAATTCAGGCAGAAGTCATGACGCCTGGTATAGCACTTCTGACTGATTTTTGCATGAGGCCTGCTTATCATTTGACTGGTATCCCTCGCCATGCAATGGTGGTTGTTAATAAAAACTAGGTTTTGATTGAAAACTAGGTTCAAGCTCTTACTTGATTAGTTTAATTTTCTTGCTGTCTTCCTTGTAGAGTTGAGATGCATTAACCCTTTAAGCTACATTCCATAAACCTCAGCCATAAGCACCTGCTACCGATTCACTTCCGACCGCTGTTGCGGACATCATCGTCATCATCAGTTAGTTTGTCTCTTCCAGAATTTGTCTCCCATAACAGCAGTCCTGAAAAACTCTCTGTCCTGTGCAAGTTGACTGGTGTCAGAAGCAGTCATTCTCAGATCGTCAATGACATCTTGCAACCTTCATCTTCCAGGTCTTCCTCTCATTCTTCTTCCAGGTACTATTCCCTCCAAAATTATCTTCTCTAGGCACTCATGTCGTTTGAGGTGTGGTCGAAATATTTAATTTGTATGCTCCTTGATTGTATGCTCTTTAATAGCCAACTCTCTTTAATATCAAGCTGTTGCAGAACAGAAGCATTTGTTGTTTTCTCTGTACATGATATTCTAAGTACTCTTCTGTAGCATTTGCATTCAAAGGCATTAATGATTTTCTCTATCGCATTTTCAATGTTCCATGTCTCACAACCATATGTTGCTGGAAAACGCAGGCTCTTAAACACTGAATTTTTTTTCTTATGCCAGTTTCCTTCTATAGGTTAGTTTGTTCTTTTAGTTTTTGCAAAACAATGTTAGCCTTCTTTTAATTTCTTTTATAGCATTCCTGTCATTTGTCAACAATGCCCCAAGGTATTCCAAGTTGTTGACTCTTTCTATTTTGTGGCTGTTGACACATATTAGCCATCAACTCTGTTTTATTAGTTGTAAAGATCTTTGTTTTCATTGTATTGAGGTACAAGATTTGATCTTTGCTGAGTTTTTGAAGTGACCATATCAAGTTCTCTAAACCATTTTGTAATGTAGATAATAACACTGTATCGTCAGCATATCTTAATTCTGGTAACTCATGACCTCCGATCACCAGAGTGGGCATACTTATTTTAAATACTTTTCTGTAACTCGTCGTGTAGTTATATGGGAAGGTATGTGGGAAACCACGTACATGAGGTTTTACTATTGGGTAAAGTTGGCTGAGCGCAAATTCTAAAGTTGCGTTCAGTGTCTATGAAACTGCTCTCCCTGGGACAACTGGGCAAGGTAAGTTTGCCAAAACAACTAACATATTCGGAACAACTGAGGTGAGTATGGTTGAACAAGCGCAAATCATAAAATTGCGTTTTAGTGCCTAATGAAACTGCCCTCCATGGAACAACCGGGCATGTACAGTTACAATAACAACTAACATCCCCGAAAGAACTGAGGTGAGTGATGGCGGCGAGTGCAAAACCTCAGTTAAGTTGCTAGCTCCGATTGAAACGACCCTCTAGAATATCTGTGCGCAGCCCCAGACCAGTGTTTCTGGAGACAGGGAAAATACAGGGTAAAATCCTTGCAAATTGCCAAGTAACGACACGTGCCTCAAAGCGGCTGAGAATATACTCCTCAGGAACAAACTCACTGTGGATGAAAAGGTATGGCCGATAATGCAAAAGGCTTGACTTGTACAAACCCAAGCATTGGGTAAGGGCAATACTTTTCGGACGCCGATCATCCTACACAGATGACGTCCAAACGTCATGGCTCAGATCACAAAGGCTAAGCATACATATGATCGTTTGTTTGACAAAACAACACAAAAAGGTGATACTTCCTATGACTAGCCCTAGAAGGGTTGAGATCTTTCGGGTCTTTACCTTAGCGACCTAACCCAGTCAGCACATATAAGCTAATGCTCTTTGGCGTAGATCTAAGCCCAAATTTTACGGCATTAAACTATCAATAAAGAGCGGTTATCTTATGTTAATAGCATGTAGAAAGTACAACATGAAAATCAACAAAAAAAAGGGCCGAGACCATGAAAATCAGCAGAACACCAAGCCAACAAACATACAAGTAGATAACACCAGGTAAAGCAATTTTCCCGATTCAAATATTTAGGCAGTATTTTTACAGAGGACGGAAAATAGATAGAGAAATAGAGACAAGGTGTCAAAAAGCAAATGCAGTGACCTACCAGCTGGCACCATTACTACAACACCCAAAGATCAAGATGAAGTGAAAAGACAGATAATAAAATGTATTTTCCTCCAATACTCTTACCAGTACCAAACCTGGTCTCTTACAGCAACACATCACAGAAACCCTACTCGTGTGAAATGAAATGCTTGAGGAAGGCAGTGGAGTCACCAGGAAAGACAGACTACGAAATGAGGACATCAGAAGCAGAGTGGGCACAACTTCATGCACCGATTATATCGAAAGACAACAAATGCTGTGGTTTGGACATTTAATGAGAATGAAATACAACCAACCACAATAACAGCATACAATAAAAAGAGATCAGGTACTAGAGCTAAGGGAAGACCAAGTAAAAGATGGATAGACAATATCAAGACCACACTACTAAACACGGATACAACACAACATCTAGCCCTCATCTAGCCCTCATCTAGCCCTAGAGCAAAATTAAAGCTCCCACCCCTAAGCAATGGAAAGATGGACAGCCAACTACATCTTCCACCTGGGAGTAGACAATAGACGATATCTTACGTTGCGTATGGAACAATCTCACCAAAGACAGGAAAACCATTAGAGAAGTCACTGTTATGCCTTCACTAAAACTAACTCTGCCCGAGAAAGAGTTACAAGGACAATAGGTCTCCTGCAAAGATTACTCTTGAAGGATCTAAGCTTCAAGTACCTCGGAAGTTGGCAAGGCTGTCCGTATGGATGAGTGACACCATTCTTCTTTTCTTTTTAACCAGAGCTGCAAGTTTTCACTCTTGGGCAGCCAATGCCAGTTTGTAGAATCTGCATGTGTTCTGTTATTGTGGAAGACTAGTGTAAAGGGTATTATGAACAGATGGGTGTGGTGGGAGGAGTTCTTGTCTAGCTTTATGTAGTCCAGGACATTCAAGCAAGATATGCTGTACTGTCTCACATGAGTGACTGCACTTTCTAAGTGGGTAGGTGTGGGGTTTATTCTGTGTAGGTGGTAATTCAGTACAACATGTCCTGTTCTTAACTGAAAGATAGTGCTTGATCTTTTCTTTGTAGCAGATTTATATTGTCCTTGGGGTTTGGTCTATTCATCTCTGCATACATGTCCCGACCAGTCGTCCCCATAGCCCTTCGTTGAATCTTCTGAAGTTGTTTTTCAGAATCTGTTTTATACTTTGTATGCTAACAGGTTTGTCTATTTGTTGTTTTGATGATCCCTGTTTGGCCAGATGATCTGCCTTGTCATTTCCTGGGATATTTGTGTGCCCAGGAATCCACTGTAGAATGACATTAATATCAAAGGAGGAAATCAGATTGTGGATGACTAATGCCAATGACTGGATCTCGCTTGACTGATTCTGCTGTTCTTCTAAAGCTTGAGTGTAAACTGTGAGTCAGTGAATACTATCATGTCTTGGACAATATTCTCCCCAATTTCAAACTGCTGGTGGACTAGATCTACAGCGGTCTTTATGGCTATAATCTCTGCCTCAAGTGGAACATATATTACCACAAGGAACACAGTAACTATAGGTAGTTCCATCTGGATATTTCAGGTATGCGCCAGCGTAAGTAGTGGCTTTGAAAGCTGAACCATCAGTGTAGGCATGGATAGGGGAAAGTTGGATAACTGTCTATTGTCTCCAGTGCGCAGGTTTTTAAGATGGGTGCAAGTGTTGCTTTGTTTATAGTTTTGTCAAGGAGATATTTCTGGATTACTGGTTGTTTTATGTTTAGCTATGGTGGGGGCGGGCATCTTGTGATTGGTTCTCTGTCAGTTGGGAGATGGTGGGTGTTCTTCGAGTTTTTTTCCAATTTCCCAGCAATGATTTTTGCTGGATTCTTTGATTGGATTTCCACCTGTCAATAGTTTGTCTGTTGGGATGGGTTTTTTCTATTCTTTTATATCGCTCGACTGTTTCTATTAGTGCCCTTCGTCTCCTAATATCTAGTGGTTCGATGTTGGCGTCGATTTCACAAGCAGCAGTTGGGGGTCGTTCTCATTCCCCCACATATAAACCTGAGACCCTGATTCTGCACTCTGTCCAGGGATGTTGTGATGTTGCTCACTTGCTATAGCTTGGAGAGGAAGGCAGTTGTCCATTGTAGATCTTACATAGCCAAGATATAGTTGCCTAAGGGTGGTCTTGTCTGCACCCCAGGTGGTGCTAGCAAGTCTTTTAACCATGTTGAGTCTTTTAGATGCCTTTTCTTTTATGTTGTTAATGTGTTCTGTCATCCTCAGTTGTTTGTCTAACTTGACTCCCAGGTAAGTCGGGTTTTCCTCTTTTTCAGCAGTGCTCCATTCATTGTGACCCAAAGGTTCTTTGAGTTGTTTTGGGGCTGCGGGAGAATGTAGTATACACAGTTTTCTGTTCATTGACTTTAAGCTTCCATAGGTTGCAATATGTTGAGATTATGGCAAGGGTTCTATTAAGTTTAGCCGAGTTAGTACAGGGTATTTCTCGCTGTCCATATTACAAGGTCATCAGAAAAAAGGGCTTTCTGTGTGTTTAGAAGGGATGGAGGTCATTGATGAAGATGAGGAAAAGGAGTGCAGCTAAGGCAGGCCCTGTAGGAGGCCTTCTCTAGTGTTCTCTTGGATGACATTGTTCCACAAAGATGTTCCAATGGTCATGTTTGGAGAAAGCTTGTATCCATTGTAACATCTTTCCAGGGATCCATATTGAGCATCTTCATCAAGAGGCCCTTCCTCCAGACTCTGTCATATGCTTGCTGTAAATCGATGAAAACCGGGGGTTGTGTGCTTTTCATTCTGGAATCCATCAATTGTATTCTGCACAAGTCTGAAGAGTTGGTCTTCTGTTCTGCAGCCCTTCAAACCCTGCCTGGGTATTATCAAGTGACTGGTTTTTCAAGCCACCAATAAAGTCGGTTATTAACCATTCTCTCCCCTAGCTTTCCTAAACATGGAGGTCAATGAGATGGGTCTGAACTTAGGGTCGTCTACTGGTTTTCCTTTCTTGAGGATGGGAGTGATATTGGCTGTTCGCCAAGCAGCAGGTATTTTGGCCTCTCTCCCAAATTCTATTTATATTGAACACAATATCAACCTAGCCTTCTTGCCCATATGGCATAACATTTCATTCTTAATCTTATCTGGGCCTGGGCTTTTCAGGGTTTTAGTTTTTCATTGCTGTTTCCATCTCGCATAGACTAAAATCTTGTTCAAATGCACATACATTCGCTACTGGTGATTTTTTTACTTTAAAGATTTTCCATAAATCTTTATCCAGCTGTTTTCTTCTTATGCTTCTGTTAACGCTTAGCAAAGTGTTTGTTGAATATTTCAGCTTTCTTTTGCATCTATATGGGTTTCATTGTTTCTTTTGATGGGTCTGGGATTTTCTTTCTTTCTAGTGCCTGTCAGTTTGTTTATCAGATCCCATGCCCTGTGGCCATCTTTATTTAGATCAAGTTTCTGACACTTGTCTTGCCACTTCATCTTCTTTGCTGCTTTAATTAGAAGCGACTTTAGCAGTCAAGCGATTATAGTTGGTTTTATTAACTCGATTAGGTTCTTTTTCAGCTTGTTTCCTTGCTTTTTTTCTATATATCACTGCTTTTCTAGATCTTTGTTCCAGTATGGCTTATATTTTCTGGTGTTTCCATTTGAATGGCCTTTCTTGCAGCTTCCAGTTTTTACAACATATGTTAGCAAAGACAGTATCGATATTTCCCGTGAGTCAATTTTGTCCATGCCTATGTTGGTCTGGTTCTCGAAGAGCGCCAGTCTGCTTTCTGAAATTCAGAACTTTCATTTCTATAGACTGAGCTTCTGAGTTGCTTGGTGGTAACAGAGATAAGTATGGGGAGATCCCTATATCATCCAAGACAGTGATAGTTGTTGCATCTATAATGTCAGCTGATACTATGGTAAGATCTGGTCTGTATTCGACCATGGGCTCTGTGTGGAATGTTGGTTTGGTTTCTGAGCTCTGCATTACCGTGAGGTTGGATGGTTACACAGGTCTTCAATGTTTTCTCCTCTTTGTTGTAATCTTGTAAACCTAGGGCTGGTGGGGTGCATTAAAGTCTCCTGCTAATAATTGTTCTGTGCATGGGTTCCTTGAACGACTGGTCAGAGGTGCAGGTTGGTGGACAATAGATGTTATGTACAGTATATCTCACTCCATCAAACCACACTTGGATGGTCTGGGTGTCTATGTTGTTGTGTGGTCTGTTGTGGACTTCTGCCTGCACATCATTTCTTATCAGTGTCATGAGTCCTTGACATCTGTTGCACCTGCATTTGTATTGGGTGTAACCAGTGATGTTAACTACTCTTTGAGGTAAGATGGTTTCTTGTATAAGGACAATGTGGACATTACTCTGTTGTAGAGTTCTTTCGAGCTCCATCTTTTTATTCTGTAGTCTTGATATGTTTATCTGTAGTATATTAATGAACCCTTTACATATTTTCACACGGAGCCCAGGGCTTCACTCCAGGCGCGGACCTTGTTGACCGGGGGCGTCCAGCTCGTTCAATATATTTGTGTTGGGATTGGCATTATGTCTGGAGTTTTGTTGCGACAATTTCATCCCAAAGAGGTCAGACATAGATCTCTAACTTGATCTGGGGCCCCTGGTAGTTTCGGGCAGATATGGGGGTATCAGGGGTCACTGGATCGAACTTGGGGGGCACATTTCACCGCTGTACAATCCCCGCTAGTCATAGGTGCACCATGCTTGCAGGCCTTTATCACTAGCTCTGGTTCTGGGCTATTCACTATGACCGTGTCACGTCATGTGCATAGGTGTTTTTTGCATCTCCACCCATCCAGCTATTCCCTTAACACCGAGTCCGTTCTTCACCATGGGTCCCCGCAAGCAGTGTGACCCTATCTGGCTCAGTGCAATGCCAGTGTCTTATCACCTCTTTTCGCAACTGGGAAGGAAGTGGGAAAGGGACGAAGGGGGAAAAAGGGGAGGGGAAAATGGGGGGACGTGGGAGGGTTAAGCGGAATACTCCCCCCCCTCATGTTGTTTAGCCAGTCAGCCGAGACTGTTGCCCGGGGGGTGGCACGTGGAGCCAAACATGAGCTAGGTGAGAAGTGGGGGCCAAATAGGATCATGACTATCCGTGGACACAACCAGGATCGGCTGTCTTTCCGTGAGGTACTAACCCCTACCCCACCCAACACCGAGTGACACCCATAAAGGGTAACATAGGCCCGGGAAAAATCAATCAGAAGCACAATACCAGGCGTCATGACTTTCTGCCTGAATTAACAGCAGGCGTTCAAGATGAAGAAGAGAAGAAGAAATACTTTTCTGTTCCACTCTTTCAAATAGACACTTAAATTTAGCACATATGTCACTACCGATAATGGCTGTCCCCCTGCTTTGACTCAAGAGTTTTTGTCATGTTGCAACAAATGTTTAAGTACAGCCTTCAATTGTCTGAAAATTTGTTGTGGATGGAGCAAATTATGAATCAAATGATGTCGAATTTTTGACAAGATGGAGTGCCAGTGTGTTGCCAGGGCCGCTAGGGGAAACAAAGAATAGTACAGTCGACCTACAAGGCCCTGTCATAAGAGGTGACTGAAGTACGGAAGCTACCCTAGTAAATAAAAAAAAGCATTGCAGAAATCGGATGTGCTGGTCTACTTGTAGGTGCATAACTGGCACAAAGTACAATCGCTATTAGGCATGGATCACATACAAATCACAAAGAGTGGTTAACAAGTGGTTGATCTGGAGCATTCGAAGAAGAAAAATAATGATGAGATCGAGTATGAATTAGATAATTATAAACAATTCATTCAAGATTTCGTGAGAAATTGTCAACACTAATGCTTTTACTTATGTAACTAGGAGTATCATGAATTATGATTACCGATAGATGGGGACAGCGAACTCCACCCCAGCCAGTTCATAATCTCTTCTAGCCTGTTGTCTGGGTTCATTTCCCATTGGGAGGGAATTTTCGGACGATAGCTCTCACAGGTCGCCTCAGCTTCAAATAGGACCAGAAAAGCAATGGAAAGAAAGGTGTTGATCACATGACCTATCACCGCTGATGGTATTTCACAATATACTTTGTGCTATAAAAAAGTGATATTTGACTTGAGTGTAACTTTTTTTGTTTATTTGCTCTTGTGAGAAACTTCTAATTTGATAACAATATCAAATGTCATTGATACTAAACTGTCATTAGCACTGTTCTTATTTGCACTCAGGTATAGAAGAACTGGTGGCAGTCGTGATGAGATCCATCGATCAATATTACAAGAAGAAGAAGAAAAGCAGAAACTTCAGAATGATCTTAGAATACCCCACAGAAAGGCTGGCAAAAGTCAATGAATCTCTGGCAAAGAAAATGGCCTCACGTAATGAGTTTGATAAAACCATTGCAGAGACAGAGGGAGCTTATATGAAGGTAATATGTTTTAGTATCTAAGATAATGTTCTCTTTTCCCCCGTTTTACTTAATATCATCTTCTTTCCCGTTCTACTTAATATCATCTTTTCTTTTCCCCGTTCTACTTAATATCATCTTCTCTTTCCATGTTCTACTTAATATCATCTTCTACTTCCATGTTTCTTAATATCATCTTCTATTTCCATGTTCTACTTAATATCATCTTATCTTCCCATGTTCTACTTAATATCATCTTATCTTCCCACGTCTCTTAATATCATCTTCTATTTCCATGCTCTACTTAATATCATCTTCTATTTCCATGTTCTACTTAATATCATCTTCTACTTCCATGTTCTACTTAATATCATCTTATCTTCCCATGTTCTACTTAATATCATCTTCTCTTTCCATGTTCTACTTAATATCATCTTCTACTTCCATGTTCTACTTTATATCATCATCTCTTCCCATGATCTACTTAAATATCTTCTTTCCAATTTCTACTTAATATCATCTCTCCCATGTTCTTTTAATATCATCTATTCCCATCTTCTACTTAATATCATCTTCTCTTCCCATGTTCTACTTAATATCATCTTCTCTTTCCATTCTACTAATATCATCTTCTCTTTCCATGTTCTACTTAATATCATCTTCTACTTCCATGTTCTACTTAATATCATCTTCTATTTCCATGTTCTACTTAATATCATCTTATCTTCCGATGTTCTACTTAATATCTTATCTTCCCACGTTCTACTTAATATCATCTTCTATTTCAATGCTCTACTTAATATCATCTTCTATTTCCATGTTCTACTTAATATCATCTTCTACTTCATGTTCTATTAATATAATCTTATCTTCCATGTTCTACTTAATATCATCTTATCTTCCCATGTTCTACTTAATATCATCTTCTCTTTCCATGTTCTACTTAATATCATCTTCTACTTCCATGTTCTACTTAATATCATCATCTTTTTCCATGATCTACTTAATATCATCTTCTCTTTCCATGTTCTACTTAATATCATCTCTTCCCATGTTCTACTTAATATCATCTCTTCCCATGTTCTTTAATATCTTCTCTTCCCATGTTCTACTTAATTTATCTTTCTTCCCATGTTCTACTTAATATCATCTTCTCATTTCTACTTAATATCATCTTCTTTTCCATGTTCTACTTAATATCATCTCTCTTTCCATTTCTACTTAATATCATCTTTCTTCCCTGTTCTACTTAATATCATCTTCTCTTCCCATGTTCTACTTAATATCATCTTCTCTTCCCACGTTCTACTTAATATCATCTTCTCTTTCCATGTTCTACTTAATATCATCTTCTCTTTCATGTTCTACTTTAAAATCATCATCTCTTCCCATGATCTACTTAATATCTCTTCTCTTCCATGTTCTACTTAATATAATCCTTCCCATGTTCTACTTAATATCATCTTCTCTTTCCATTCCTACTTAATATCATCTTCTCTTTCCATGTTCATTAATATCATCTTTCTTTCCGTTCTACTTAATATCATCTTTCTTCCCATGTTCTACTTAATATCATCTTCTTCCCCTGTTCCACTTAATATCATCCCTTTTCCATGTTCTACTTAGATCATCTTCTCTTCCCATGTTCTACTTCAGATCATCTTCTCTTTTCATGTTCTACTGAATATCATCTATCTTCCCATGTTCTACTTAATATCATCTTCTACTTCCATGTTCTACTTAATATCATCTTCTATTTCCATGTTCTACTTAATATCATCTTCTCTTTCCATGTTCTACTTAATATCATCTTATCTTCCCATGTTCTACTTAATATCATCTTCTATTTCCATGTTCTACTTAATATCATCTCTTCCATGTTCTTCTAATATCTTCTCTTTTCCCTGTTCTACTTAATATCATCTTCTCTTCCCATGTTCTACTTAATATCATCTCTTCCCATGTTCTTCTTAATATCATCTTCTACTTCCATGTTCTACTTAATATCATCTTCTATTTCCATGTTCTACTTAATATCATCTCTTCCCATGTTCTTCTTAATTTCATCTTCTATTTCCATGTTCTACTTAATATCATCTCTTTTCATGTTCTACTTAATATCATCTCTTCTCATGTTCTACTTAATATCATCTTCTCTTCCCATGTTCTACTTAATATCATCTTCTCTTCCCATTTTCTACTTAATATCATCTTCTATTTCCATGTTCTACTTAATATCATCTTCTCTTCCCATTTTCTACTTAATATCATCTTCTCTTTCCATGTTCCTTAATATCATCTCTTCCATGTTCTACTTAATATCATCTCTTCCCATGTTCTACTTAATATCATCTCTTCCCATGTTCTACTTAATATCATCTTCTCTTCTCATGTTCTACTTAATATCACCTTCTCTTCCCATTTTCTACTTAATATCATCTCTTCTCATGTTCTTTCTTAATATCCTTCTCTTCCCATTTTCTACTTAATATCATCTTCTCTTTCCATGTTCTACTTAATATCATCTCTTCCCATGTTCTACTTAATATCATCTTCTCTTCCATTTCACTTAATATCATCTTCTCTTCCCATTTTCTACTTAATATCATCTTCTCTTCCCATGTTCTACTTAATATCATCTCTTCCATGTTCTACTTATATCATCTTCTTTCCCATGTTCTACTTAATATCATCTTCTCTTCCCATGTTCTACTTAATATCACTTCTCTTCCCATGTTCTACTTAA
This sequence comes from Arion vulgaris, assembly GCA_020796225.1. Lineage (NCBI taxonomy): Eukaryota > Metazoa > Mollusca > Gastropoda > Stylommatophora > Arionidae > Arion > Arion vulgaris. Next base: position 37,245,109 of record CM036770.1, read on the forward strand.
TATCATCTTCTTTCCATGTTCTACTTCAGATCATCTCTCCTTCCATGTTCTACTTAATATCATCTTTCTTCCATGTTCATTAATATCATCTTCTCTTCCCATTTTCTACTTAATATCATCTTCATTTCCATGTTCTACTTAATATCATCTTCTCTTCCATTTTCTACTTAATATCATCTTCTCTTTCCCTGTTCCTTAATATCATCTCTTCCCATGTTCTACTAATATCATCTCTTCCATGTTCTACTTAATATCATCTCTTTCATGTTCTACTAATATCACCTTCTCTTCCCATTTTCTACTTAATATCATCTCTTCTCATGTTCTACTTAATATCACCTTCTCTTCCCATTTTCTACTTAATATCATCTTCTCTTCTCATGTTCTACTTAATATCATCTTCTCTTCCCATTTTCTACTTAATATCATCTTCTCTTCTCATGTTCTACTTAATATCATCTATTTCCATGTTCTACTTAATATCATCTCTTCCCATGTTCTTAATATCATCTTCTCTTTCCATGTTCTATTTCAGATCATCTTTCTGCCCATGTTCTATTCATGATAATATCCCTTCCCATATTCTTCTAAACCCTGCTGTGTCAATCTGTAGTAAAAGAACAGAAGACTAGAGACTATGTAGCTGCAGGTGGGATCAGACTACATCTTGCTTTAGTTTTTCTCTTGTTTTTTTATATCAGATTCTGGAGAGTTCTCAGACTTTGCTCAGTGTCTTAAAGAGAGAATCACAGTCATTGAAAGAGAAACCTTCACCAGCACCAGGAGCACCCTCACACAGAAACCAGCCTTCTATATGAGAATCACAGTCATTGAAAGAGAAACCAGTACCAGGTGCCCCTCACACAGAAACCAGCCTCATATGAGAATAACTCAATCTTCAAGTTTAGTTATCAGTTTTCTATTTGATTGTGTATCATGTGCTTGATTTCATATTAGACACTTGTCTGAAGGAATATCAGTTATTTATTTACAAATAACTAAAGAATACATTTGTACTGCATTGTAATAATATTGAATGTCAGAAAGATTCATGTATAAATGTGTGTCTGTATTGAAATGAGCTATTAAAAATATATACAAATAAATAGTTGTATGTAGTTTGTGTGAATTTAAAAAAATCAATTCTAAACAAATTTGATAAGCACACAACTGTCATGTGCAGTTGTGGTCAGGATCATCATCAGTTAGCTTGTCCTGAGCATAACTTTGCCACCCTTGCAATCCTTCAGAATTTCTCTCTCATAAACCAACTGTTCCGCCTTTGCAACCATCGTGCTCAAACCATCAGTTGCATCTTGAATTCATATTTTTATGGTCTTCATCTTCTTTGTCAGGATACCTCCTTCCATGATGACTTTCTTCAACTCTTTGCCAGATATGGGTGGGACGCACACCCTCTTGCATGCCATGCTCGCTGCTACATCGCTTGCCTTGTCGGTCTGCCCCTCGATGGAGTCCACTATCGTGCTTTTTCTGTCCTGGTGCCTACCTCACCATTTCCGTCAATTCCAACTGGGCTTTTCGACCGACGGAGCAAAGCCGATGTTCACTCTGATGACCTTGAACAACTCGATTCGACTCCCAGCATACTCATCGGCCCTTGAGCAGTGCCTCGTGGGAACGCAAAGAGATAGAGAGAGAGAGTAGTGACTCAAGAGAGAGCACGCGTGGGTTCCGAATTTCGCCTTTGACTCCTCATGATCATCTCATTTTATTTGTCCCTCAGCAGTACGACATTTCTCAGCAGTACGACATTTCTCAGCTATGAAATTCCTCTTGTGTCGCATCATAGCAGTTGGCGATCTTGCGAAAGGGACAACCAGGTCGTGGTGTCTTTATCGAAGCGTTTTAGTTAAACTTTTAGAGTGTCTTTGAAGCGTTTGTTTTGTTTACCAACCGATCGTTTGTCCTCATCAAGTTCGGCCTACATCAACCTACTTTGGATTGGTATACCAGGCATCATACGTCATATAGAAGAAAAGGCAGGAATAACAGTTGGCGGACAAAACATGAACAATCTAAGATACGCTGATGACACAATTATCATGGTCACAAATGAACAAGATCTACAAGACCTGATAGACATATTAGTGAGAGAAAGTGACAAGAAAGGATTAAGCATGAATATAAAGAAAACAGAGGTTATGGTTGTCAACACACTATGCATGATATTCACTACCAATGACACTGCAAAAACGAATACTCCAGTGCTATATTGATCCAATACTTCTGTATAGCAGCGAATCATGGACAATGAATAAACAATCCATAAAATCATTGGAAGCCAGAGAGATGTGGTTTTACAGAAGAATGTTGACAATTCCATGGACAGCAAAGAAAACAAATGAAGATGTTTTGAATCAGGCCTGCACACAAAGAAACCTTATCAAAAGAATAAGAATCCAACAATCAAGGTTCTTCGGACATATAATGCGAAGAGGATGTTTAGAACATTCGGTAACAACAGGTGCAATTCAGGGAAGGAGAGATCGCGGAAGACAGTGGGAGAAGATGCTGGATGGCCTGACGTCAGGGCTCGACACTAGATCGACGTCAGAACGGATTACGTGCACCAAGCAGAGAGAGTTGTGGAGAGACATGGTCTCCTACGCCGGGAGGCATGGCACTTGAGATGAGATACCAGGCATATGCCGAACATGGTCAGCCCATCTCACCTGGACTTCACGCTTTAAATCTTTTCTCTTTTGCGGACTTCAGTACCTGGAATTTTGTCTTGCATTTTATTTTGAGAATTCTGTTGGGACAACTTGTGTAGAAGAGGATTCGATTTCTTTCATGTCTACTATACAATGTCCATGTCTTGCTAGCAGAGTATGCACGTCTATGCACATATTAACATGTAGAACTACATATAAACACGCTTACACATATAATGTCACCCAACTCGGAGAAAGCACTAATTAGCTGGAAACCAGTCAATGACAGAATTATATCAGCGCTACCAAACAAAATTTTCAAATTAACAATCATACAGTGCTACGCACCTACAAACGACGATTCAGACGACAACAAAGACACTTTTATAATTTACTAATCGGTACCATCAACAAAATACCTAAACACGACATTACTGTTGTGATGGGTGATTTTAATGCCAAAATAGGGTCAGAAAACAAGGGTGTAGAAAAATATATGGGAAAACATGGACTAGGAGACTTAAATCAAAACGGAGAGAGACTAACAGAATTTTGTGGAATAGCAAATCTGGTAATAGCAAACTCCTTGTTTCCACACAAAAACATTCATAAAATTACGTGGAACTCGCCTGATAACATCACAAAAAACCAGATTTACCATTTTTGCATTAATACCAAATTCCGTTCATCAATACAAGATGTCCGAGCCTACAGAGGAGCAGATGTTGGCAGCGATCACAATCTCTGCATTGCCAAAATAAAAATAAAACTCAAGTCACTATATAAACCACCTAGAAGCAAGAAAATAAACTCACAGTCCCTACTGGTTAAAGAACAACAACTCACATTTAACACAGAGGTACGAAATACCTACACGAACAAAGAAAACAAAACGGTAAATGTGAACACAAAGAACAACATAGAAGAAAATTGGGACTTTCTCAAAAACACGCTGATAAATGCTGCAAAAACACAGTAGGGTATGTCCAAAGACAGAAGAAAAAGTGGCTAAGCGATAACACCTGGACAAAAATTCAAGAAAGGAAACAAGCAAAACTAACTCTTCTATCCACGAAAGACAAGCTTGCATACGATACCAAGAAACAAAAATACACCATGTTAGATAAAGAGGTGAAGTCAAGAACACGAAAAGATAAACAAAACTTTATTCACAATCTAGCCACCGATGCGGAAATAGCTGCAAAAACTGGGAACAACAAGACCGTATTCCACATTATGAAGCAACTATGCAAACATACTCCTACACCAAATAAACCCATCAAAGACAATCAAGGTAGGATACTGCTGTCAGAAGAACAACAAAAACAACGATGGGCAGAACATTTTAAAGAAATACTAAATAGACCGCAACCAGAGATTGTTCCCAACCTAGAGGAAGAAATCACCATGCCCACACTAGAAGTTTCCTGCGAACCATTCACACTGGAGGAGTTGAAATCTGCCATTAAAAAAATTGAGAAACAACAAAGCGGTTGGTGATGATAACATCTCTGGAGAAATGCTCAAAGCAGCAGATGATAACAACTTACAACATATACTCCAACTGATAAATGAAATCTGGCAAAATGAATCCCCACCACAACAGTGGAAAGATGGTATTATTTTCAAATTACCTAAAAGGAGATTTGTCTGATTGTAATAACTGGCGTGGGATCACCCTACACTGTCAGTGCCAGGAAAACTTTTTTGTAGCATGTTACTCGAGAGACTGAAAAAGTCTATAGATGAAAGGCTAAGAGAAGAACAAGCAGGGTTTAGACCAAAACGAGCATGCATAGATCACATCTTCACACTAAGAGTAGTCATTGAAGAGTTCGTAGAATTTCAATCGAATTTAATCATCAACTTTGTTGATTTTCAGAAAGCGTTTGACAGTATTTACCGTCCTACGCTTTGGAAACTACTAAAAAACTATGGTTTCCCTGTTAAATTCATCAACATCATAAAATCTTTCTACAGTGAATCGCGCTGCAGTGTAAGAACAGATTTCGGTAACTCTGACTGGTTCCCAGTGGAAACAGGAGTGAAACAAGGTTGCGTCTTATCGCCAATGCTCTTTGGAATAGCAATTGACTGAGTCATGCGAAAATGCACCAATAACGCAAATATGGGCATCAAGTGGGTTGATAAAAGTTTAGAAGACCTTGATTTTGCCGACGATATAGCCCTTGAGTTCATCACATCAAGATATTCAAATGAAAACAAACCTTCTCCAAAATATCTCAGGACAAATTGGTCTCCAAATAAACACCACAAAAACAAAAATTGTTGACCTTACCAGCAGTCCAGAAAATATTCAACTAAAAACTACACTCTTGAAAAAGTCAAAAGTTTTACATACCTAGGGAGTATGATGACATCTACGGGGGATACAGGGCCAGAAATTCCACACAGAATCGCATTGGCATCAAGTGCTTTAACAAATTGTCAAATATATGGAAGTCCAATTCACTCAGCAAGCACTTAAAATTAAAGATCTTTAACTCTTGTGTGATTCCAGTATTAACTTATGGATGCGAGAGTTGGAAAGCAACAAAAGCTCTAGAAAGAAAATTAGATAACTTTGAGAATAAATGTCTTAGAAGAATACTGAACCTCAAATGGTCAGATTTCAGACCCAATACACAAATAAGACAAGAGACCAAGCAAGAAAATGTATCAAATTTTATAAGAAAGCGCCGCTGGAACTACATTGGCCACACACTTAGAATGGATGAGAGAAGACTCCTTACCAATCCCTCATATGGACACCAGAGGGAAAAAGAAAACGAGGAAGACCAAGAGAGACTCTGCGTAGAACCATCACCAGAGAAGGCTCAACGATGGGCCTAGTAAACATTAAAGACCTAAAACAGATAGCAACGAACCGCGAGACATGGAGAACTATGACCTCTTCTCTCATGCGCGCCCACAGGCCCAAGAGGAAAGACTAACTAACACATATACATAAACTCCAGTAAACACAGATGGACACGGACATGTACGTATTAACACACACACATATGTACACATACAGAAGCGAGACCGTAAGTATAGTAGATGTAACTCCATTTCTTTTAACAGCAATTTTGCAGAAGCAATGGCGCAGAACTTGTGGACATTAACAACACACTAGAAGATCAATTTGTTATTGCAGTGGTGAAAGCTTTGAAGCGTAAGTCCATTATTCGTTGATTAATTGTACCTTGTACTGATAGCTTGAACACCACTGTTAAATAGACATAACAACAAATATAGTTACACTCGGGTATTTGTTATCGTTTTTATTTATTCATTATTTAGATCGTTCGTTACTTTTATTTTACCTTATCACGCAATAACTTGTCTTGAGCAGAACATTGTAATTCTAACAGTTTTTCTGAATTTCCTTCACTCTTAGACGAGATTTTCCTTCTATTTTACTGTCATGTTCAAATCTTCTTTCATATCTTGAATCTGTGTTCGCCATGTTCTACCTCTTCTCTTCTTTGTCAGAATGTCTCTTTTCATAATTATTTTCTTCAGGCTGTCATGTCTTTTTCTGTTTCCGAAATTATTTATGGTTTGAACAGAGAACTTAATTTGTAAGTGGAAAAAAAGTACATTATTCTTTATTCTTTTGTTAAATGTCGTGTCGCAAATGCTTATTTATAGACAAACTTGACAATCGTATTAATAAACTTCCACTTGTACACCAAATCAACACCGGTGTTCTTTTAGTAATAACATATAATACAAACTTACAGCACTATATGTTTGGGTGGGGAAAAATAATTTAGGAAGGTCTCCACTGTTATCTGTATAATCATGTAAAAATCAATAATCTCTGTCAAAGTGGATGATTTTATATCGGTCAGTAAAGATGTTCACGAATTTTGGAACAAAATATAATAGGAATCCTATATATAACTAAATATAACTAAATAATCAAGATGGAAAGTCGAGAGAAATGTTACAAGACAGATGAGTCGTATAAAATTATCTAGATTAAAGCAATCAATTATTATTATTATTATTGTATTGTTAGAAAATTAAAGTTTACAATGCAGACGAAGAGAACATCTATCGAGCATTTGTAATTAATTCTGACGGTCAAGATGGCGCTGTAAGCTGGTTGTGAATTTCTGCTGGCCTCTAACCGATGTCGATTTTTAGTTTTCTTTGGATGGAATTTGTGTATTCTAATCTGAATATGATAGACTAGTGCACCGTTGACCCATCTAGGGAATTCTTAAGCCACTGGGACAGGCCTAGCAAGCTGACTGTGGTATAATGTGACACATCTAGGGAATTGTGAAGCCACTGGGACAGGCCTAGCAAGCTGACTGTGGTATAATGTGACACATCTAGGGGATTCTGAAGCCACTGGGACAAGCCTAGCAATCCACTGGGACAGGTCAAGCAAGCTGACAGTGACGGGCCTAGCAAGCCGACAGTGGTATAATCTTATCTGTGCTCGTAGAATTATGAAGAGATTTCGAAAACCGATAAGCAGGGACACAGTGAGGGAGGGGGAGAACCAAAAATCATCATCATCAAAAAAGCTTGTCCTGAGCAGAACTTTGCCACCCCAACAGTCCTCTGGAACTTCTCTCTCATAGGCCAGATGTCCTGCCTCTGCAGCCGTCATGTTCAGACCATCAGTTACATCCTGAATCCATCTTCTCCGTTGTCTTCCTCTTCTTCTCTTTGCCGGTATGACTCCTTCCATGATGGTCTTCTCCAGCCCTTCATTTAACTAAGAAATAGCGTCAAGATATGTACTATTAAGATCTGTGGATCGCAAGGAAAATTTCAAGACATCGTAGAACAAATGAAAAAACGAAAAATAGCAATATTAGGACTAGCAGACACACGCACCAAAGGACAAGGCTGCAAGAAGTTACATCTAGATTACGCATACTCAGGAGTAGATAACAACGCAATAGCTAAACACGGCGTCAGATTCAACATAGACCCTGCTAAAATCAAGTCAATACTTCACATAGATTACATCTCAGAAAGAATTATTACAATCACAATTCGAGAAAATGGAAAGAACAGCCTACATCAGAGCCAACTATGAACAACTATGTGCTAGAGCCTGGCTGTGCCTACATCCAAATATACGCGCCATGCAACGCCGCTGAAAATGCAGAGGAATGCGATGAATTTTACGACGTCGTCAGCGATACTATAAATAGAATCAAAACAGGGAGACTACTTTCTTTGGGTGATTTTAATGCACATTTAGGTTCTGATAGGACAGGGATTGAGGCATATCTAGGACACTTTGGAGACATCACTAGTCAGAGAAATAGAAACAGCACAAGACTCCTCGAATTGTACAACTATCATTACATTATTATTACCAACACACAATTTCAACATCGACAATCACACATTTATACCTGGTACAAATGGAACAGCTTAGATTGCAAGAGTCAAAAGTATTTTATATTAGTCAAAAGATCAAAAAGAAGGTCAGTGATAGACGCAAGGGCTATACCAAACTTATGCATAGACACGGACCACAAAGCGGTAGTTATGACTATCAGAACACACAAGAAGAGTACCAGAGGGCAACACACGACTACAAAAGAAATAATCAAAATCAATAAATGAACAGATGTCAACACACAAGAAGAGTACCAGAGGGCAACACACGACTACAAAAGAAATAATCAAAATCAATAAATGAATAGATGTCAACACACAAGAGTCATATCTTCAAAGAGTCACAGATAATTTTACTAAACTAACTATAGAAAGCAAGTCAGTAGAAGAAGAATGGACAGTATTTAAGAGAACTTTATTAGAAGCAGCCAAAGAAACATGCGGAATAGTAAAATACAGAGGGAACCAGACACAAAATCACAACTTGGTGGAATGAAGAAGTAAAATTAGCAGTAAAAGAGAAAAAAACGCAGATACAATACATGGGCAAAAAACAAACATCAAAACGACCGCACTGAGTACAGAACAGCAAGAAAACAAGCCAAAGAAATTATAAAGAAGTCTAAAATACAAGCATGGTAGGATTACAAAGAAACATTAAATTCAGATTATAAAAATTCAACAAGAAAGTTCTACAAGAGAATTAAAGCCATGCGGGAAAGACAAGAACAATACGACACAGCTGAAATTATTAATGATGAAAATGACCATGCTCTTAATGATCCAAAAATGATAATGAACAGATGGCGACAATACTTTAATGAACTCCTCAACCTACAACAAGAGGACCAACTGAACATTCAAGAACACACAGTAAATGTAACTTCAGAAGTAGAACCACGTAAAACATTATCAGAGATTAGAAATGCTGTAAATATGGCTCCACCTAACAAAACACCAGGCCCAGGAAATATCCCTGCCGACCACTCAAGGCAACTAAAGAGGTAGGAATCAGCTGACTCCACAGACTTTTCAACCAAGTCTGGATCACACAAGAAACACCAGAAGACTGGAGGAATGTAACAATAGTTCCCATCTGAGAGAAGAAAGGTATCAAGAGGGACTGTACAAAGTACAGAGGAATAGCGCTACTGAGCCACACTGGGAAAACATTTTGCAAAAGTACACTAAAAACAGCGAAGCCACATCACCGAGCCACAGTTTAATGACTCGCAAATATGATTCAGAAAGAACAAAAGATGCACAGACGCGATATTCACCCTCAGGCAGTTAGTGAAAGGGACTGTCGAATCCGACAAACCTATGCACGTTGCATTTGTGTAGCAGACAAAAACCGTTCGACCGCGTAGTTGTGGAAAATATGATCAACCTATGGAGTTAGTAACCACCTAATCAACCTTTAGTGGCGTCTGTGGCTTAGGGGATAGTGACTCGATCTATTAATCCCGATATTCTGAGTTTGAATCATGATGCGGAGAGTTTGGTTGCAAATTGTTTCGCGGGGATTTTACAAAAGGACTATAGCACCACCGGTTCAGAAAGCAATGACAAACTACTGAATGCCTAGAAAATCACAAACAGCGTTCAAAAGCTGGGGGTTGAATTCGTGAAATCCTGTAAAGGATATGCAATAAAATTAATCAACCATTGTAAGAGCCTTTATATACACAGCCAGTGTACGATCCGAACAAACACAGGACTATCAGAAAAGTGTCACATAGGGTCAAGAGTAAGACAAGGTTGCGTACTATCCCCGCTGCTGTTCATCACATATATTGAGCAAATCTGTTAAACAACTAACACCAGCGAAGGAAGCAATCTCGAGGAACGTTTAAACGAATTTCTTTTTGTAGATGATCAAGCAATCATATCAACAACAGAAGAACAGCTACAACAGCACATTAACAGACTCCAGGGATTCTGGCCTTGAAACTTTTTTCGTTGCTTTGGTATTAATGTAGAATTTTTATAACAATTTTGAAAGATTATGACTTAGAATAGTAGAAACAAATTAGTATAAAAAAATCAATGCTTGCCATGGAAACAACACAAAATGGCCGCCAAACACAAAATTTCAAATCCCTAAGGCTCTGAAGTTAATGAATATAAAAGAATTATGTTTTCACTCTAAGGTGAGCAATTGTAATATCTACAAAATTACACATATTTTTAGGATATTTTAAATATTAGATTTTTAATGAATTTTTGTATAAACACACCCCAAAAACAGCTTTTTTGATCAAATTTTGAGGAATTTTTACCCAAAAATTTATTTTAAAAATTAAATATTTAATATATCCTAAAATCATGTGTAATATTTTAGATATTACAATTAAGCACCTTAGAGTGAAAACAGAATTCATTTACATTCATTAGATTCAGAGCCTTAGGGATTTGAAATGTTATTTTTGGCGGCCATTTTGTATTGTTTCCATGGCAACACTTTGACTTTTTTTTTTTTACTCATTTTTTTCTACTATTCTAAGTCATACTATTTCAAAATGCTTATACAAATTTTATATTAATATGAAAACAACGAAAATAGATTCTTGATTTTCAAGACCAGAATCCCCCCTTAACATATAATGAATACAATATGAGAATAATCATCAACTAAACAGAAGTAATGACATAGGCCAGAGAGGAAAGTGCTACCAATATCCCCATCGGCAATCGCCCATTGAAACAAGTCAAAGACTTCACATACCTGGGGAGCATTTTTCAGCAAATAGAAGAATAACTAATGAGATCAAACACAGATGCAACAAAGCAAATCAAATGATAGGACAAATGGCGATAATTTTAAAATACAAACATGTCACCATGAACACAAAAAGAGCAATGTTCAACACAATCTTTCTCCCCACATTATGTTACCAGTGCCAAACCTGGACGCTGACAACAAACGATAGAAGAAAACTAGTCACAACAGAGATGAAGTGTCTACGCAGAATGGTGTGGTTAACAAGAAGAGACCGGTTGAGAAATGAGGACATCAGAAAAAGTGGGTACAACATCAGTACTAGACTTCATCAAGAAACAACAAAATTAAATGGTTCAAAACACATAAGCAGATTACCAACAGACAGTGCACTTCAATGAGCAAAGCTGCTCAGATACCCAGGGTACACAGAAAAAAGGCAGGTCACGCAAAAGATGGACCTCAGAAATAACAGAGGCGATGAAAGACACTATCTACGAAGCACACACAAAGGCCCGTTTCAGAAATCTCTTCTTAACCTGACACTGTGAGGCAAAACAGGATTGGAGAAAAGAAATAAAGAAAGTAATTACTTATTGGACTATATGTCTCATAAACATGACATATAAACATGACATATAAACATGACATATAAACATGACATATAAACATGACATATAAACATGACATATAAACATGGCATATAAACATGACATATAAACATGACATATAAACATGACATATAAACATGACATATAAACATGACATATAAAGCTTACTCCAGTCATATGTCTCATAAACATGACATATAAACATGACATATAAACATGACATATAAACATGACATATAAACATGACATATAAACATGACATATAAAGCTTACTCCAGTCATATGTCTCATAAACATGACATATAAAGCTTACTCCAGTCATATGTCTCATAAACATGACATATAAAGCTTACTCCAGTCATATGTCTCATAAACATGACATATAAAGCTTACTCCAGTCATATGTCTCATAAACATGACATATAAAGCTTACTCCAGTCATATGTCCTAAACATGACATATAAAGCTTACTCCAGTCATATGTCTCATAAACATGACATATAAAGCTTACTCCAGTCATATGTCTCATAAACATGACATATAAAGCTTACTCCAGTCATATGTCTCATAAACATGACATATAAAGCTTACTCCAGTCATATGTCTCATAAACATGACATATAAAGCTTACTCCAGTCATATGTCTCATAAACATGACATATAAAGCTTACTCCAGTCATATGTCTCATAAACATGACATATAAAGCTTACTCCAGTCATATGTCTCATAAACATGACATATAAAGCTTACTCCAGTCATATGTCTCATAAACATGACATATAAAGCTTACTCCAGTCATATGTCTCATAAACATGACATATAAAGCTTACTCCAGTCATATGGCTCATAAACATGACATATAAAGCTTACTCCAGTCATATGTCTCATAAACATGACATATAAAGCTTACTCCAGTCATATGTCTCATAAACATGACATATAAAGCTTACTCCAGTCATATGTCTCATAAACATGACATATAAAGCTTACTCCAGTCATATGTCTCATAAACATGACATATAAAGCTTACTCCAGTCATATGTCTCATAAACATGACATATAAAGCTTACTCCAGTCATATGTCTCATAAACATGACATATAAAGCTTACTCCAGTCATATGGCTCATAAACATGACATATAAAGCTTACTCCAGTCATATGGCTCATAAACATGATATATAAAGCTTACTCCAGTCATGAGAGGAGACATCTTTAACATCTGATATCTGTGCAAGATTACGAACATCACGCGGTATCACACGATAACCAACTCTGAAGTACTGAAAAGTGCAACCTTACCTTACATCATTGGAAAAATCAGCAGTAAAATACTAATACTGATGTGATATGTGAGAGAAGAAGGAAAATAGCCGCATACCCCAACAAATGTTATTATGTGAACTTTCTGAAGGGAAGAGGCTCCAAGGCCGACCACTGATCAGATATAAGGGTATCAAAAGTTAATTGCATATCCTTTACAGGACTTTGCGAATCAACACTAGTTTACGAAAGCTGTTTGTGATTTTCTAGGCATTATTACGTTCAGTAGTTTGCCATTGCCTAACGGTGGTGCCATCGTCCTTTTGTAAAAATCCACGCGAAACAATTTGCAGCCAAATTATCCGCAGTGTGATTCGAACTCAGAACGTCGGAGTTAATAGACCGAGTCACTATCCCCTAGGCCACAGACACAACAATAAGGATATCAACAAGGCCTAAATAAGAACTATTTTAAACCGTACCATCAAGTGAGACAAACTAGCTGATGACCAAGTTACATGGAAAATAACATTATGCAAATGTTTGAAGGTAAGAGAAACAAGCGCAAAATCAGACGTCGTGACAGTACCACAATTGCGAATGATTATCTGTAGAGACATCACAGTACCACAATTGCGAATGATTATCTGTAGAGACATCACAGTACCACAATTGCGAATGATTATCTGTAGAGACATCACAGTACCACAATTGCGAATGATTATCTGTAGACATCACAGTACCACACTTGCGAATGATTATCTGCAGAGACGAAAAAAAGTTTACATTCATCTCAGGATTAGACATTTACTCAATCAATATCTATTGTCTATTGTCTATTCCCAGGTGGAAGATGTAGTTGGTTGTCCATCTTGCCGTTAAGCGTAGGGATGGGAGCTTTAATTTGCGTTCTAGGGCTAGATGAGTGTCCCTTGTTGTGTTATATCCGTGTTTATGTAGTGTGGTCTTGATATTGTCTATTCATCTTTTTCTTGGTCTTCCCTTAGCTCTAGTACCTGATCTCTTGTTATTGTATGCTGTTATTGTATGATGTTATTGTATGATGTTATTGTATGATGTTATTGTATGATGTTATTGTATGATGTTATTGTATGATGTTATTGTATGATGTTATTGTATGATGTTATTGTATGATGTTATTGTATGATGTTATTGTATGATGTTATTGTATGATGTTATTGTATGATGTTATTGTATGATGTTATTGTATGATGTTATTGTATGATGTTATTGTATGATGTTATTGTATGATGTTATTGTATGATGTTATTGTATGATGTTATTGTATGATGTTATTGTATGTTGTTATTGTATGATGTTATTGTATGATGTTATTGTATGATGTTATTGTATGCTGTTATTGTATGATGTTATTGTATGATGTTATTGTATGCTGTTATTGTATGATGTTATTGTATGATGTTATTGTATGATGTTATTGTATGCTGTTATTGATTGTTGGTTGTATTTCATTCTTATTAAATGTCTAAACGTCCGTGTGTTGCCCGGAACCGCAAGGAAGCAAAGAATTGCAACACTGCGCCCTACAAGGCATGTCGTAAGAGGTGACTAAGGTAGGGATCCGCCCGAGTGCTGCCGGGGCCCACAGGGGGAGGAAAGAATATGCAGCAATGTCTACCTGCCAGGCATGTCGTAAGAGGCGACTGAGGAGGGTTTGTGGTGGGGCTGGTTACCTCACCCTGTAGAAAAAATGAGCCAAAAAAACTTCAACAAACATGGATAGCACAACAATATGGAATAACTCAACTCAAACCATCCGAACCAGGGGAAGGTCCCCCAACAGGGGGCAATGGCGTATCACCGGGAAAGCCGCAAGGATCCGGGGATGCCGACTAGCCTTCTTTCCTGTCGGAAAATAGCCAGAATTGGTTGCTGGAACGTGAGAACGTTGCTGGAACAGGGAAAAACGGCCCAGCTCGCGACAGAGATGAAAAACTACAAGATAGACATTCTGGGAGTCTCGGAGACAAGATGGAAAGGAATAGACAAAATTAAACTACACACAGGCGAAATAATGCTGTCCTCAGGGCAAAAAAGAAGAAGAGAGCACACACCATAGTAAAGGAGTTGCCCTCATGCTGTCCAGAGAAGCACAAAAGCATTAATAGAATGGGAAACAATTGGGCCCAGAATAATAACAGCAACATTTAGAACTAACAAAAAGAAAATTAACCTAAAGGTCATCCAATGATACGCGCCAACTAACGATCGGGAACAAGTAGCTAAAGAGAGGTTTTATACCAAAGTACAAAGTATTATGGACAGGAAGAGAAAAAGGATATTATAATTTTGATTGGGGACTTAAATGCAAAGATAGGAGACGACAATAGCAGTTTCGAAGAGACCATTGGAAATCATGGGCTGGGTAGAATGAATGAGAATGGGGAAATGTTCGCAAATTTTTTGTGCCTCAAACCAGTTAATCATAGGCGGCAGCATATTTCAGCATAAGAGAGTACACAAGGCCACATGGATATCACCAGACCACATAACAGCTAACCAGATAGACCACATATGTATTGATAAGAAATTTAGAACATCATTACAAGACGTTAAAGTGTGCAGACGTGGCATCGGATCACCACCTCCTGTTAAGTAAAATCAGGCTGAAACTAAAAGATATTCAACAAACTCAAATTATAGATAGCAGTTCAAAGTAGAAGAGCTTAGGAACCAGGAAGTAAGAGACAGATTTCCAGTCGCAGTATCAAACACGTACCAAACATTGGAACAGCTGGTAGACGATATGAATATTGAGGAACATTGGCAACCGATAACAAATATATGGAAGGATACATGCTCAGAGGTTTTGGGAGATAAGGAGCGGAAAAACAAAGATTGTATAACAACAGATACCCTTAGTCTGATCAAAGAAAGAAAAAGCAGGAAAGCGGATCTAAACAGATGCAAAACTAGACGAGCTAAAGCCCACAAGGTATATGGGGAAGCCAACAAAAGGTTAAACAAAACATAAGAAGGGATAAAATAAAATATATAGAGGAGTTGGCAGGAGAAGCAGAAGAAGCAGCAGAAAAAGGAAATATGAGGGACCTGTATAACATCACAAGGAAGTTAACAGGAAAATACAAACAATCAAGTGGCCTTATAAAAGACAAGAGAGGCAAAGTAATTAGCAACACTAAAGAACAAATGGAGAGATGGAAAGAACATTTTGAAGAACTGCTTAATATGCCAAAACCGCAGGTCCCACCGGAAATAGAGCCAGCTGAAGAGGAGTTACAAATTAATTGTGAAAGACCAAGTAAAGAAGAAATAATAAAGGCCATAACAAATTTAAAGGATAGGAAAGCAGCAGGGCCAGACAACATTCCAGCAGAGGCCATTAAGGCAGATAAAGATATCTCAACAGAGCTACTATACAAATTACTAGGGAAGATATGGGAGAGAGAGAACCAGTAGAGTGGAAAGAAGGTCATTGGTAAAACTGCCAAAGAAGGGAGACATGCAAGAATGTACAAACTATAGAGGGATAATGCTACTATCAGTGCTAGGCAAAGTATTAAACAGGATTATACTCGATAGACTTAAAGAGGCCATAGATAAACAACTGAGAGAAGAACAAGCAGGGTTCCGTAAGAATAGATCCTGCACAGACCAGATAGCTACACTGCGCATTATAGTGGAGCAAGCTTGGAGTGGAACTCACCACTATACATAGGTTTTGTGGATTATGAAAAGGCGTTTGATAGTCTGGATAGGGAATCATTTGGAAACTATTAATACACTATGGAGTTCCACCCAAGATTGCAAACCTAATAAAGAAAACGTATGAAGGAATGAAATGTAGAGTCATACACGAGGGCCAACTGACGGAATCCTTTGAGATAAGAACAGGGGTGAGGCAGGGATGCCTTTTATCACCATTCCTGTTCTTGCTGGCCATAGATTGGATCATGAAATCAACAACGGATAACAGAGGGGAATACAATGGACACTTGGAAACAACTGGAGGACCTGGATTTTGCAGACGATCTGGCTTTGCTGTCTCACAACCACGCACAGATTAAAGACAAAAAGAATACCTAAATAATAAGTCTCAGCAGCTAGGTTTGAAAATACACAAGGGGAAGACCAAGGTCATAAGAATAAATGCTGCAAATGTAAACCAGATTATGCTGGAGGAAACAGCACTGCAGGATGTAGAATCATACACATACCTTGGAAGCAACATAGACACAGAAGGAGGAACAAACAAAAATGTTAAGATAAGAATACAAAAGCAAGAGGGAACTTTATTGCATTGAGTAAGATATGGAAGGCAAAGGAGATCAAAACAAACACAAAATTGAGAATTTTCCAGTCAAATGTGAAGTCAGTGTTGTTCTATGGCTCGGAAACATGGAAGACCCCAAAGGAAACTATCAGAAAACTGCAGACCTTCGTAAATGGATGTTTACGTACTATAGAGGATTGAGATGGTATGATAAGATTACAAACGAGGAACTCAGGAGAGAACAAAGCAGATACCAGTGGAGAGAGCTCAGGAAGAGACGCTGGCGATGACATACATGAGAAGACCGACCGGAAGCATCGCAAGACAGGCATTGTTTTGGAACCCGCAGGAAAGAGGAGTAGGGGAAGGCCTAGGCAGACCTGGAGAAGAGAGCTGAAGGCGGATATAAAGAGGATAGGCAAAACATGGAAAGAATTGGAAGGGATGGCAAGAGAGAGGAAGAGATGGAAGAAGTTTGTTGAAGACCTGTGCTCCGATGAGAGTTGAAAGGTGATGAAATGTCCAAACCACTGCCTTTGTTGTCTTTCGATATATTCGGTGCATGAACAATATCAATAATTAAAAAAAACCAGATTACGACCGTTTTTTAGAATCTGTAGTGAAGATAATTCACTCATATATCTTTATAATATGTTGTTATTATGTTGTTATTATGTTGACAGTTGGTCAAACCTGGATCGGTGGAGCTGCATCATTACCTGAAAGAAAATTTGAGTGGGTAAAGAGTAATAGAACTATTGGCTGTCAGGGAGGATATGTCCAATGGAATGAAGAAGAACCAAACAACAGGGGTAAATATATTTGGTTAACTTCACGAAAATCAGCATGTTAGCCATATATAAATCAGCATGTCAGCCATATATAAATCAGCATGTCAGCCATATATAAATCAACATGTCAGCCATATATAAATCAACATGTCAGCCATATATAAATCAACATGTCAGCCATATATAAATCAGCATGTCAGCCATATATAAATCAACATATCAGCCATATATAAATCAGCAT
This sequence comes from Arion vulgaris, assembly GCA_020796225.1. Lineage (NCBI taxonomy): Eukaryota > Metazoa > Mollusca > Gastropoda > Stylommatophora > Arionidae > Arion > Arion vulgaris. The sequence goes on from CM036770.1 coordinate 37,263,066, forward strand.
ATCAGCCATATATAAATCAGCATGTCAGCCATATATAAATCAACATGTCAGCCATATATAAATCAACATGTCAGCCATATATAAATCAACATGTCAGCCATATATAAATCAGCATGTCAGCCATATATAAATCAACATATCAGCCATATATAAATCAGCATATCAGCCATATATAAATCAGCATGTCAGCCATATATAAATCAACATGTCAGCCATATATAAATCAACATGTCAGCCATATATAAATCAACTGAAAAACTAACAACAATATAGATGTATATGATTTCCGTTCCCCTATAGGGGCGTAGTATCTTTCAGCAAATTAAATATTAATTTAGCGGATTTAAAAAAATACCATTTAAGGATATTTATCAAATGGCACATTCCTACAGTTAGGAGAGTACAGACTGAGATGAAGAGGGAAGACAGCACACATGTTGTAATAGAAGACAATTCAAAGATTGATGAAATAGAAGACAATTCAAAGGTTGTAAAAGAAGATAACTCAAATGTTGTAATAGAAGATAACTCAAATGTTGAAATAGAAGATAACTCAAATGTTGTAATAGAAGACAAATCAAATGTTGCAGAAAGACTCATGACACAGGGGGCCAAGGAAGCGCTTCGCAGCGCTGTTGTGTTGGATGAAGAACAGTGATAGCTGCGGAGGTCATCAGAACAACACTGAAAACCTCTGGAAGCACTGCACCAGGGCCTGATGGTATTCGATACAAGGATATTACTGATTTATCAAAAGACGACATCGAGGGACTGGTAAAAGAATTCAACATCAGCATCCAGGACGGTGAGATCAGGAGGTAGGCTTCATAGCTACCTACTACCATTGCCGAAGCACAACAAAGATCACTCTCAGATAGCCGGCTACAGAATTATTGCACTGCAAAACACGACAGGCAAGTTGCTTGAGAAAATCGTGGCACGTCGACTGGCATGGGACAGCGAAATTCGCCATATCTTTCCACCCACTCTCGGAGGTTACAGATCTGGGAAAGAAACATTGTGCAACGCTGCGGTCTTCGCCTATGATGTCTTCGAGGGTTTCCATGCAGGAATTGAAACATGTGCGGCAATGGTGAACTTGGAAGACGCATACAACAGAGTGCCCTATGATTATCTCATGCACCAGCTTATCAAACTCCAGGTGCATCCTCTATACACAAGATGGATAGCTGCTGCGCTGTTCAAAAGGAAGGTTGTACTGCGATGTGGTAGTTGGTTTTCTGAACCGGTGACTGTACATTCCGGATTGCCACAGGGCTCTCCTCTTTCACCTGACTTATTCAATATATACACGGTGTCAGTCACAGAACAACAACTTGATGGCAGAGGTAGAACTCTGTCATTTGCTGATGACATCCTAGTGTATAGACAAGGGAAAGATAGGTGGATTGCCGGTGAGATATAGAAGGAACTCGACCGCATCACAGACTGGTGTGATGTCTCTGGTGCACTAGTTAAACCTACCAAAGCAGCAGTGACATGGTTCTCACTCAATAATCACACTGTTAACGCATGTACGCCTAGTGTGAAACTATGCGGTGTTGGTTTGTCCCTAGATAAATCGATGGCATTTTTGAGTGTGACATTTGACTGTGTTTCCGGGAACATGTTGAGTATGTCATTGTCAAGGCACGTATAGGTTTGGCGGCAATGAAAGTTATGGCGGCTGCTAATATCGCGCAACGGCTGCTTGTCATCCTGTATCAGACGCTGGTTCTCTCCACCATTGAATATGCAATGGCCATCCTCACTGTTAGTAAAACGCAAATTGAAAGACTGGAGAAAATACAGAACGAAGCTAATGCGCATCATCCTCGGTTGCACAAGGGATACACCCTATGTGGCGATGAGGTTTCTCCTGGATTTTCCGATCATGGAGTATAGATTCAAGATAGCTAGAGCACGTGCCTATCTCAAAATAAGTTATATAAAGGATCACCTATTGCATGAACAGCTCAGCACCAGTGGTTTAAATCGTTAAAGCGGGCAAGTCATGGGTTGTCCGTGCCACAGATACTGTTCAGCTTGTATGCGGACTCAACAATATTGACTATGGGAAGAACAGAATGGATACTGATGCCTCCAATATACTGAAACACTTTTTCAACCATCATTAAATTTGACAAAGGTTGCAGGGAAGGATATCCGCGGCGTTGGATGCAGACGTCAAAGCCACCATCGATGAAAACTGCAATGCAGACGACGTCGTGATCTACACGGATGGATCGGTAGTTCGTCACGAAAAGTCTGCATGGGCCTTCTCTGCAAGCTCATGTGGCAGAATGGTCAAGGAAGCCAGTGGTGCATTTAGTATGACAACAAACAGCATGACAATGGAGGTACTGGCGGTGACCAATGCACTACTCTGGCTAGAGTCACAAACTACACTCATGCGTGCATTCTGAGTGACTCATTGAGTATGATCCGAAAGGTGGAGGCCGGTTCGGTGCGCAGGCAATGGACTGAATCACTGCAGGCGTCAACAATTTGCAGAATTACACTTGTCTTCGTTTCGGGGGACATGGGTGTCGTTGGCAATGAGATAGCGGACAGACTTGCTGGCTCTTCCGCCATATCAGAGGGTCAGCCAACGGTCAGGGCTGACATCTTGAACGCCCTCATAGAGCGTGGCCGCAGTTAAGATCTACATCTAAACCAATCCACGTCAATTACTAGATTGCGAGGCTGGATTTGAAGATTGATGTAGCAAGAAAAAACAGTACAACAGGTATACGAGTAGGCTCATCAATCAAAATCGAACTGATACAGTCGGTCGCTGAACGCTGTTGGAGATATTGCGAAGGAGATCAGAGCATCTATGTACATGTCCGGAGAGCAATGAAGATATTCGAAAATGAAACTAAATTGATACTGAACTGCTTTTTTTAAAAGTTCGATGGCAGCACATCTGATAGTTTCGAGTTTAAGAGTGGAGTCAAGCAGTGCTGTGTCTGCCCCCTGTCTTTGTTATCTTCGTCGCAGTCCTTTTGAAACACGCCGTAGGGGGCACTGACGGTAATGTTTTAATCCGCATTAGATCTGATTGTTCATTCTTTAACTTGCTCGCAGAGCCAAGACAAAAACGACGGAAATTTTCTCAAGGACCTCATTTTCGATGAGCAATGCTTAGTCGCCCACAGTGAGACTACACTGCAATGCCTAATCAATAATTTGTCAAAGGCATGCGACCTATTTTCTCTGACTATAAGTGTCTCCAAAACAGTTGTTTTATGTTAGGAGGTAACACCAGTTCACAAATTCTGCTATCTTGGGTCCACGGTCACTGCCAGCCTTCTCTTGATGAAGAAATCAACGCTCGTATAGGGAGTGCGGCTACTACAGTCAGCAAACTATCAAAGCGAACGTGTACAACACAAAACTAGCATTGCAGACGAAGATTCAAATACATCGAGCCTGTGTAATTAATTCTTTACTATATGGCTCAGAAACATGGACAGCCTACTCAAGACACGAGAGGAGACTTAACATCTTTCACCTTCGATGTCTCCGAAAGATTATGAACATCAAGTGGTATGACAAGATAACCAACTCTGAAGTACTGCAACGTTCAAACCTGCCTTCCATCATTGGCATGCTCAGCAGTAGACGACTAAGATGGTTGGGGCATGTGAGAAAAAAGGGAAACTTGTCGCTTACCAAAACAAATGTTGTTCTGTGAACTTTCGGAGGAAGAGGCACCAGGGCAGACCACTGCTCAGATATAAAGATGTCTGCAAAGCCTCAATGAAAAACTTTCTATAGGTCCCAGCACATGGGAAGGACTAGCTGATGACAGAGTTGTGTGGAAAGCCAAATTACGAAAGGGCGCAGAGTCTTTGAAAAGAGCTATGTATGAGCTGAATGACAAGAGAGAAAAGTGAAAACTCAGAAGTTGTCACAGTAAAACACTTGACAACTGACCGTTTATAAAGTTGTCACAGTAAAACACTTGACAACTGACCGTTTATAAAAACGAAAATCGCCATATATAACTGTTTTGAGCGATTATGATTTGTAATTATTATGTATTCAAGTAAGGCTGTTTCATATATGTACTGTATGTAATTATTCAAGTAAGATTGTTTCATATATGTACTGTATAATTATATGTATTCAAGTAAGACTGTTTCATATATGTACTGTATGTAATTATTCAAGTAAGGCTGTTTCATATATGTACTGTATGTAATTATTATGTATTCAAGTAAGACTGTTTCATATATGTACTGTATGTAATTATTCAAGTAAGGCTGTTTCATATATGTACTGTATGTAATTATTATGTATTCAAGTAAGACTGTTTCATATATGTACTGTATGTAATTATTATGTATTCAAGTAAGACTGTTTCATATATGTACTGTATGTAATTATTATGTATTCAAGTAAGGCTGTTTCATATATGTACTGTATGTAATTATTATGTATTCAAGTAAGACTGTTTCATATATGTACTGTATGAATTTTTATGTATTCAAGTAAGACTGTTTCATATATATACTGTATGTAATTATTCAAGTAAGACTGTTTCATATATGTACTGTATGTAATTATTCAAGTAAGGCTGTTTCATATATGTACTGTATGTAATTATTATGTATTCAAGTAAGATTGTTTCATATATGTACTGTATGTAATTATTATGTATTCAAGTAAGACTGTTTCATATATGTACTGTATGTAATTATTCAAGTAAGGCTTTTCATATATGTACTGTATGTAATTATTATGTATTCAAGTAAGACTGTTTCATATATATACTGTATGTAATTATTCAAGTAAGATTGTTTCATATATGTGCTGTATGTAATTATTCAAGTAAGGCTGTTTCATATATGTACTGTATGTAATTATTATGTATTCAAGTAAGACTGTTTCATATATGTCTGTATGTAATTATTATGTATTCAAGTAAGACTGTTTCATATATATACTGTATGTAATTATTATGTATTCAAGTAAGACTGTTTCATATATGTACTGTATGTAATTATTATGTATTCAAGTAAGACTGTTTCATATATATACTGTATGTAATTATTATGTATTCAAGTAAGACTGTTTCATATATATACTGTATGTAATTATTCAAGTAAGATTGTTTCATATATATACTGTATGTAATTATTATGTATTCAAGTAAGACTGTTTCATATATGTACTGTATGTAATTATTATGTATTCAAGTAAGACTGTTTCATATATGTACTGTATGTAATTATTATGTATTCAAGTAAGGCTGTTTCATATATGTACTGTATGTAATTATTATGTATTCAAGTAAGGCTGTTTCATATATGTACTGTATGTAATTATTATGTATTCAAGTAAGGCTGTTTCATATATGTACTGTATGTAATTATTATGTATTCAAGTAAGGCTGTTTCATATATGTACTGTATGTAATTATTATGTATTCAAGTAAGATTGTTTCATATATGTACTGTATGTAATTATTATGTATTCAAGTAAGGCTGTTTCATATATGTACTGTATGTAATTATTATGTATGTGTGTGTGTGTTCGTGCGAGTATGTTAATAATTTGTTATTTTATCTTATAGGAGGCCATGAGTACTGTCTGGAAATAAAAGGAAATGGATGGAATGACGCGATTTGCGAGTTACCAAGAAGTTACGTCTGTGAGATCTAGTAAGTAGCTGTTTTCTTACTATTGAATATCCTCAGTACATATTTGATGCACAAGCTGATATAACTGTTATATAGTAATAGACTGAACCAGTGAACTTTCGATGTGGAGACGGCACCTGATGATGATGATGATGAGTTCATATTTGATGCACAAGGCGATACAACTGGTAAATTAAAATACACTGACTGAATGTGGCGCACAAGGAAAACAAAGAATAGTAACACTGCGTTCTAAAAGATATTTCGTAAGAGACATCTAACGTAGGTTTTGACTTGGAGCTTGGAACTCTATCTGACAGACAATTTCAGCTGTAAATGCAACCAACTTGAACAGGTCAACTTGTCAGAAGTTTGTTGATGTTCTTTGCTCAAATGTCGGTTAAAAATGCAGACGTGATAGAACAGATACGATAATAAAACTTCCACTTGATGTCTGGATTACGTACAACATGCTTTGTTTTGATGTTTACACTTGCACTTTAACTCTCATGATAAATTGAAGATATCTTTCAAATGTTTATTTCAATGTTTTTGTTATTACATGCTGCGTGTTATGTTATTTGTCCATTATTTAATTGTAAATCTTGCATACATTCTCTCTATTGTTTGAAAACACTTAACTGTTCTAGAACCGAGTGGGTATTGCAGTGTTTACTAAACAAATGTTACCTGAGTAGAAGTTTCTGTAACTTTAGTCATCTCACAACACGCCGAGAGTTATTGGTACGAAGGTCTGCATGAAGGCTTGGTACAATCCTCTGCTCTTAATTGGGAACAATTGAACATTCATAATTCTTTAGAGTTCTGACAAAATATGAAACACAATTATTTTCGAACAAATTATGACGAGTAAATTATTTAGTTTCTTCTATATTCAGATTCAGTTTTTCTGTCCATTAAATTATTTTGTCTTTTAGTCATCTAAATAAAGCAATCTGAACAAGGTGTAGGTATGTTTGATGCTAAATAATACAACCTGACCAGGTGTAAGTATGTTTGATATGCTAAATAAAGCAACCTGGTTCAGGTGTATGTATGTTTTGATAGCTGATAGCTAAATAATACAACTTGGACCAGGTGTAAGTATGTTTTGATAGCTAAATAATACAACCTGGACCAGGTGTACGTATGTTGTGATAGCTAAATAAATCAACTTGGTTCAGGTGTAAGTATGTTTCCAAGATAGCGCAGCCTGTCTCTGCGCTCGATGGTATGGTCATCAAAGATTACACAGGGTAGGTCAGCCTTGACGATGTGATTATTCAACGAGCACCACAACATACACGCTTTTTCAGGATTGACCTGAGAGCGAGACTTTCTACACCAACCCGAGATGGTATGCAATGTTTTCTGAATGTCGTCAACCATCTCTCGTCTATCTGACCCAGTCCTATATATTAAGATACCATCTGCAAATGTCAATGTCCGACCCAATCCGGTTGGCTGAATTTTAGCTGAGTAAATATTAAACAACACAGGTGATAGAGGAGAACCCTGGGGTAATCCCGGGCATATACGTGCAGGATCCGATGTCCATGTTCCTAAACGGAGTGCAACGGTTCTCTCCATTAAAGAAGCAGCTATCCAGTTTACCAGCCAAGGATTAACTTCACATTTAATCAAAGAGCGCACCATTATTGAAAAATTCACCTTGTTATAAGCATCCTCCAAGTCGAGGGCCACAGCAACAGTCTCTTGCTTGGATTAGAAGCCTTCATAAACATCATATGCAAACGTGCCAGCATTGTCCCATGTCCCTTTCATTGGCCGGTAGCTACCCAAAGTGTCAGGGAGAATGTGGTCATTCTCCAAGTGACACATTACCTTTCTGGCCACTATCTTCTCTAGTAATTTGCCATGATTTGCTATCTTGGAATAACCTTTGATTGTAGTCTATCTTTCAAACACCATATTGAACAGACGATACAACGGTGCAAGCGTGGTCTTGCGGCTCTCAAAGTTATGGTGGCTGCACACCTTGAGCAGAGACTACTTGCCCTTTTGTTCGATCGACTGGTACTGTCAGTGGTAGATTACGGACTCGGAATTCTTACGATATCAAGATCACAATGTGAACGACTCGAATGGGTTCAGAATGAAGGTATGCGTATAGTTCTGGGCTGCACTAGAGATACCCCCATTGTGAAGATGAGATATATGCTTGGCCTTCTGTCACTACGCCCCCGTCATGCAATCGCCCAAACCAAGGCATATATGCGGGTTACTTCGGATAAGAGACATCCACTTCACAAGAACACTAATGATGTTAAGGGCACGAGAATCAAGCGTGGCATGTCGTGGATAGCCTAGGCTGAGAGAACAATTGGCCAGGTAACTACGGTTGCGACTCTACCAAAAGGGGAAGAATGGATCCCAACAGATGGTAGCATGATGAACTATCTCAACGTTATCATTACTCTTGGAAGAGAATGTAGAGATTGGGGCAACATGAAGGCTGATCTCGCAGTTAAGTAGCTGATAGAAGATAATGCAAGGGATGATGATGTTGTTGTATATACCGATGGGTCGGTTCAACGTGGTGAGAAATCCGGCTGGGGTTTCTTGGCTAATGCGCATGGTATGGTTGTTGCAGAGCGAAGTGGGGCATACAGGACAACTACTTCTAGTATGAGGATGGAGGTTGAGGCCGTTACTACTGCCCTCCATTGGATTTCTGGGACTTCATTTACTGGGGCAGTTGTTGTATCTGACTCTCAGTCGATGCTTCACAAGATCCAGAAGGGCAGGTTTCGGTATGAGTGGATGTCCTCTATAGCAGTTTCTAACCTCCAGCGGCTTACGTGGATATACTGTCCTGGGCATGCGGGTGTTTACGGTAATGAGAGAGCGGACAGGCTTGCATCAACAGCATCGATTGTTGGGGAGTTGAAGATGGATAAGGGGATATTCTTCGGTCTATTCGAGACTCTCTGTTGGATGAGGACACTAAAATTGATGTTGAATCGATCAAGCGATTTAAGCAGTTTGGAGTTACCCGTTGTTCAAGTCGAACTGGATGCCTGAGAGGCAGAGTGAGAGGTGTGTTTAATCAGCGAGCCACAGGAACCATCAGTATGCATACTCTTCGATGTCTGTTGGGGAGACTGAGCACCTATGGGTCTGCCCGGAGTGCAGTGACGTCAGTTTAGTAACCAATAACCAATAACCAAGTAAGTATGTTTAGATAGCTCAGTAAAGCAGCCTGGACCAGGTGTATGTATGTTTTGATAGCTAAATAAAGCAACCTGGACCAGGTGTATGTATGTTTTGATAGTTAAATAAATCAACATTTGTTCAGGTGTAGGTATGTTTAGATAGCTCAGTAAAGCAGCCTGGACCAAGACCAGATGTATCTTCAAAAGCTAGAAAAATAGACCAGTACCTTGCTGCTCTCCATAAATGAAAAGAATACCAACTTCACAGTCTTCAACCTCTCCAAGAAGAAACAAATGGTAAAACTCAAGATAAATGACCACCTACTCCCAATGGAGGAATGTCCAACACATCTGGAAATCACCATGGACAGCAGACTGACTTGGAAAAAACAGATAGACAAAGCAGGAAAAAGAGCATAGCAGAGAATGAGGATTCTGAACAAACTAGCCACTTGGGGTGCAGATTGTGGCATTTTGAAAATGTTATACACTGGAAGAGTCTCGCTAGTACTTGAGTATGGCATAGCAGCCTGGTCCACAACCTCCAAGATACAATTGGTAAAGCTAAGCAGAGTTCAAAATCAGGTCTCACGGATCGTCACTGAAACCATGAAGTCTACCCCCATAGTAGTACTGGAAACTGTGACAGGGCTCCAGCCAATAGAGGACAGGCGGGACATGAAAGTACTTCAACAAGGAGAAAAATTCAAGAGACTGATGAACCATCCAATGCACCTCCTAATCAACAGCTAAAGTAGGGGCAGATTAAAAAGTAGTAACTTCGTGGCAAACTCCAAAGAACTTGCTCACACAGACCCAATACTGGCACTGGCTCACAAAGACCCAATATTGGCACTGGCTCAACCAAGACATATTCAACCAGCCAGCACCTCCCCTTCCTGGGCATGTAGTATCCCAGAGCTCTCAGAAGAAATAAGTGGCATTGGCAAGAAAGGAACACAGACAGACCTGGAGAGAAGGTTCATCGCAGAAAAACATATAAACGATAACTACCCAATTGACTCATGGACACATGCATACACGGATGGCTCGGCTACAGATGACACCCACAATGGAGGAGGGGGAGTTGTCCTCAGACAAAAAAATGGAGTACAACTAACCTTAGCTCTGGCCACCGGCAAGTTCTCAACCAATTTCAGGGCAGAGGTAGAGGCCCTCAGTGCAGCTGCAAAAATGGCACTACAAAATATGAACCAACTACATGGAAAAATAGTGCTCCTGACTAACGCATTGTCTGCTATCTCAGCACTGAAATCTGAAAGGAACACAGAACTAAGTGATCTCAGGTCAACCTTAGCCCAGTTATCCCATGAATCTGTGAGGGTAGTAATCCAGTGGATACCCTCACACTGCAAGATCAAGGGAATGAAGATGCTGACAGACTGGCTAAAGGGGGAGCAGGAATGCCCCAAGATGACAACCTGGTTAGCTATGAGGAAACAAAAACCATCGTCAGAATACACTATAAAGCAAAGTTGGATAAAGAATAAAGATCCAAAATACAACAAGAACGATAGATATTACCAACTGACCAGAAGGGACCATACAGCCATACTTCGCCTCCGGACGGGTCACAACAGAATGAGACACCACCAGTACACTAAAATTCAAGATAGGCACATATGACCTGTGCCCCTGTGGTTTGGCGAGTATGACAACAGAACATATTCTATAGAACTGCCCCCAGTATGCAGACCTGATAAGAAAGAGGTGGCCAACTTACACCAGCGTCCAAGACAAACCGTATGGCGGGTCTGATAATCTGAGGTTGTCTTTATTAGAGAATCCTAAATCCCAGTCTAGTGAGAACGCAGAAGAAGAAAGACCAGGTGTATGTATGTGTTGATAGCTAAATAAAGCAACCTGGACCAGGTGTATGTATTCTCACATATCTCAATACAGCAGCATGGTTCTAGTATAACGATAGTATTTTTTGTAGACATTACAATCTGACAAACAAACAAACATCAGATCTCTTTATTTACAAACAATAAATGAACAACAACATCAGAATTATTCTATTAACTTAAATGTTTAAACTTGATGTTTATTGTATTCTATATCAACTTTTCGTCCTCTCATTGTTTCGTTCTTCTCTTCTACACAAACAAATTATTTATTTCATCTAACTTTTGTATTTTATCCTTCCTAGGTAAGATAAAACTGATTGTTTACGACAACCGAAACCTGGACAAGAAATGACATCTCTCTAGAAAATCAAGCCCAGGGTCCATGTTTTTAATTTCTTAGATAGTAATAACTCATCAGTGGCGGCTCGTCATTAAAGGCCAGTGGGACCGGGCCCCAACAAAAATAATGTGTAACATGTATTTATTAATGAATAACTTATTTGTTCATAGTTATTACTTTTCACGTGATACTAATTAGCTTCGATAGTTTAATATATAACGATAACAATCACAAAACAGCAAATAATATCCTACAATATCATGTCTGAAACTCAGCGTCTTGTCTCCCTAATTAGTAAACTTCACGAATTTCCAGTGGACTGTTTTTTTAGGGTCAGTAGAAATGTGATTTATTTAGACGGTCTGCTAACATAGCGACTTCTGACCTCTTTTTCGACTAGTTTTTAGCACAGAGAAATACGTCATACGCGACCACGCCAGAGCACAGTTAAACGGCGTTATTGTGATAAAACTAGTTCGGTGGGTAACTACCAAATGATATATAATAATAATAGAAAATAGAAATAGTTAACTAACCATCATAGAATAGTTTACGGTAATCGTTCTATAAATATACATCTTTTTACGACAATGTATGAGTTGACGAGGTGTGGTCTACTGTATACATGTAGTTTGAAAATCTCACCACCACTTGAAAAACGAATTACGATACGTCATACGAATGCACGTAATAAAAGTAGTGAAATTAGTTACAATAGTTACTGCAATCATCTCCTTTGTTTTTGTTTTTTGTAAACAGAAAGAACCCCCTAATTATTCATTATAACATGTTATAGATATCCACCACAGTCTGCAAGACACGTGTTGTAGATATCTACCACAGGTTGCAAGACAAGTGTTGTAGATATCCACCACAGGTTGCAAGACAAGTCTTGTAGATATCCACCACAGGTTGCAAGACAAGTGTTATAGATATCCACCACAGGTTGCAAGACAAGTCTTGTAGATATCCACCACAGGTTGCAAGACAAGTCTTATAGATATCCACCACAGGTTGCAAGACAAGTCTTATAGATATCCACCACGAGTTGCAAGACAAGTCTGTACACGTTTCTTCATATTGTCAAATACTTTCTGCAACGTGTCTGTTGATATTTCTTGACTGTTAGTTCTGATGACTTCTTTCATGTCCTCACTTGTGTGTACACTATTTTTGTCAAAATTTGCTTTCAAGGAACGTCATAGATAATAATCTATGAGGTTAGATCTGGAGAACGAACAGGCCTCTACGTGATATTATACGATGTGCGAAAATTTCTTCCAAAAATGCAGTGATGCTGTAGCTGTGTGTGCAAGTGCACCATCTTACTGGAACCACGATTCTCCAATATCGCGCTCATTCAATTGTTTTAAACAAGTTCAAGAATGTCAGTCCGGTACAGATCGGCATTTATAGTGTTGTTGAAGAATATTGGCCAAATTAAACGTTTTTTACTGACGGCAACCAAACCCCAATATTTTCATCATGTAGAAGCTCTGCATGAAATGTATTAGTTAAAGCTGCCCCACATGTGATTATTTTATTAAAGTATCCAGAGCATCGGGGTTAAAGCTGCCCCACATGTGATTATTTTATTAAAGTATCCAGAGCATCGGGGTTAAAGCTGCCCCACATGTGATTATTTTATTAAAGTATCCAGAGCATCGGGGTTAAAGCTGCCCCACATGTGATTATTTTATTAAAGTATCCAGAGCATCGGGGTTAAAGCTGCCCCACATGTGATTATTTTATTAAAGTATCCAGAGCATCGGGGTTAAAGCTGCCCCACATGTGATTATTTTATTAAAGTATCCAGAGTATCGGGGTTAAAGCTGCCCCACATGTGATTATTTTATTAAAGTATCCAGAGCATCGGGGTTAAAGCTGCCCCACATGTGATTATTTTATTAAAGTATCCAGAGCATCGGGGTTAAAGCTGCCCCACATGTGATTATTTTATTAAAGTATCCAGAGCATCGGGGTTAAAGCTGCCCCACATGTGATTATTTTATTAAAGTATCCAGAGCATCGGGGTTAAAGCTGCCCCACATGTGATTATTTTATTAAAGTATCCAGAGCATCGGGGTTAAAGCTGCCCCACATGTGATTATTTTATTAAAGTATCCAGAGCATCGGGGTTAAAGCTGCCCCACATGTGATTATTTTATTAAAGTATCCAGAGCATCGGGGTTAAAGCTGCCCCACATGTGATTATTTTATTAAAGTATCCAGAGTATCGGGGTTAAAGCTGCCCCACATGTGATTATTTTATTAAAGTATCCAGAGCATCGGGGTTAAAGCTGCCCCACATGTGATTATTTTATTAAAGTATCCAGAGCATCGGGGTTAAAGCTGCCCCACATGTGATTATTTTATTAAAGTATCCAGAGCATCGGGGTTAAAGCTGCCCCACATGTGATTATTTTATTAAAGTATCCAGAGCATCGGGGTTAAAGCTGCCCCACATGTGATTATTTTATTAAAGTATCCAGAGCATCGGGGTTAAAGCTGCCCCACATGTGATTATTTTATTAAAGTATCCAGAGCATCGGTAAAGCTGCCCACATGTGATTATTTTATTAAAGTATCCAGAGCATCGGGGTTAAAGCTGCCCCACATGTGATTATTTTATTAAAGTATCCAGAGCATCGGGGTTAAAGCTGCCCCACATGTGATTATTTTATTAAAGTATCCAGAGCATCGGGGTTAAAGCTGCCCCACATGTGATTATTTTATTAAAGTATCCAGAGTATCGGGGTTAAAGCTGCCCCACATGTGATTATTTTATTAAAGTATCCAGAGCATCGGGGTTAAAGCTGCCCCACATGTGATTATTTTATTAAAGTATCCAGAGCATCGGGGTTAAAGCTGCCCCACATGTGATTATTTTATTAAAGTATCCAGAGCATCGGGGTTAAAGCTGCCCCACATGTGATTATTTTATTAAAGTATCCAGAGCATCGGGGTTAAAGCTGCCCCACATGTGATTATTTTATTAAAGTATCCAGAGCATCGGGGTTAAAGCTGCCCCACATGTGATTATTTTATTAAAGTATCCAGAGCATCGGGGTTAAAGCTGCCCCACATGTGATTATTTTATTAAAGTATCCAGAGCATCGGGGTTAAAGCTGCCCCACATGTGATTATTTTATTAAAGTATCCAGAGCATCGGGGTTAAAGCTGCCCCACATGTGATTATTTTATTAAAGTATCCAGACAGATGAAACCATGCAACATCAAAGATGAATAATTGATTCCTTTTCTTTAGCTATTTACTCGTGAAATCAGGTGCAGAAGTTGACTCTGGGTTGATTCTTTCTTTCTCTCTCTCTTTCTCTCTCTCTTTCTCTCTCTCTCTCTCTCTTCTCTCTCTCTCTCTCTCTCTCTCTCTCTCTCTCTCTCTCTCTTCTCTTCTCTCTCTCTCTCTCTCTCTCTCTCTCTTAGTTCAAACACAACACAAATCCTGCATGGATGAAAATGTAACTAGTGTTGAAGAATTGTGTGCAATGTGCTCACAGACGAGTTCACCTGTTGCCATATTTTCCTTAAAGACTTGCTTGGACGTTTCAGGATCTCTCTGGTTATCTAGACATTTTCCTTCAGACATAGCAGGCCTACCAGATCGGTGAGCATCTTTCACATTTCCCGTATCAAGAAACTTACTCAGCAAATTTCTAACCGTTATGCGATGAGGAGTTGGTTTATCTGGAAATCTTGCCATACATTTTTGAACAACCTTCCATGTATATCGACCGCCATTCTGAAACACTTGAGTTACCATAAATATTCTTTCGTCCGTTGAAAACACCATAATGCTTTAAGTGAAAAGAAAGACTCCAGCAAAGAGTCATTCACTGCATATTGCGTCACAGTTGTATATGTAGCACATTTTTGTTAGATATCTTGTACTTTGTTTTTAACATTTGTATTACATATAAAGTGTAGTGAGATTTTTCAAGCACCCAAGATCTAACCCTTACTCCAAACCATTTTTTCGAAAAATTTTATCTGGCCCTACAAGCAAAAATGATCACGGGCCGCCACTGCTAATTATAGTATTCAGCCTTAGACAAATAAATATTGTGAAGCAATAATGTGTTCTGTTGTCTGTGTTTGAAATATTCATTATTGAATGAAGCAATAATGTGTTCTGTTGTCTGTGTTTGAAACATTCATTATTGAATAGTTGTATGACTGTGTGTTCTCGGGATCTACAGGGAAACAAAGTATTGTAACACCGCGACCTGTACAAGGCACGTCGTAAGAGGCGACAGATGGGGCCTAGGGAAACTGTCCTAGTAAAAAAAAGGGTCTCGGAAATTGAATGTGCTGGTCTACGTGTTGGCACATAACTGGTACAACTTATAGTCGCTCTTTCTCTCGGATCACATAGAGATTACAAAGAGTGATTTAACAAGTTCTCGAGAAAGAGCTTTCGATGAAGAAGAAGAAAATGAAGAGGAACAGTTGTAGAATTTAACACAGATAGAGCCCGCGTGCCCAGCGTGTTCGTAGCGCGTTGGACTACGGGTGACTAGTCCTCTGTAAGTGCGGGTTCAACTCCGCGGACTGGCAGAAAAGCTACAGGTTCCCAGATTTACGGTGTTCGTGGCACCGAGCCGAAGGGTTACGATATCCATGACACTGAGCCGAAGAGCTTTCAGCTCAAGTGCTTCTGGATCGGGTAAAAAAAACCAAACACAGATAGAACATTTGATGTGCACAGTAGTATCTGAGTTAGAACATTTTATGTACACAGTAGTATCTGAGTTAGAACATTTTATGTACACAGTAGTATCTGAGTTAGAACATTTTATGTACACAGTAGTATCTGAGTTAGAACATTTTATGTACACAACAGTATCTGAGTTAGAACATTTTATGTACACAGTAGTATCTGAGTTAGAACATTTTATGTACACAGCAGTATCTGAGTTAGAACATTTTATGTACACAGTAGTATCTGAGTTTTGCGAAACATTATAAGATAAAGGAATCTGGAATTAGGGATTAGCCAGTGTTATCATTTACTATACATTTCTTTACAGAACTCATGACATGACCTTAGTTGTTCAGTCTCGTGATAATCTTCTTCATCAATATACCGTGTTGAATGAGACTGAACACACATGTTCTTATTGGTTATTGTTACCAAACTGACGTTATAGCACTCCAGGCAGACCTAAAGCTGATCAATCGCATGCAACATATATCGAAGTGTTAGCATACTGATGGTTCACATGGCTTATTGGTTAAACACATTTCTCTAGCTGCCACTCAAGCCCAGAGTTCTGCTTGTAAAACGTGTAATTTTAAACTCTTCACATCATTGATTCTACATATTCTACATAAATTTTAGTCTACTCCTCCAGCATGCTGTGACCAAGAAACTGAAAAATCTACAATTGATGCTGTTGATTCAATCCTGTGCACTTTTTTCGTTATTGACAACACCAGTATGCTGAGAACATCTGATCGGTGTAAGACTCTGGAGCATAGGTTCCCAACGGGGGCGGTACAACAAACGCCTTCAAGCTGAGGACATCTGATCGGTGTAAGACTCTGGAGGTTGGAAATCTCAATAGATGACATCCACTCATACTTAAACTCGCTTTTCTGAATCGACCGATGTATCGACTGATTAGATACAGCAAATGCCGCAGTACACGTAGTCCAGTCCTAAAAGAATATTAGCAAGAGCTCATTCTGGGGTCATTAACAACATGGCATATGCCCTTAAGATAGAGAAAATGCCTGGCAGCACAACGTAGCTCTCAGTGACTTCTCTCTGATCATAAATGCTGTTTCACACAGATTTTGAAAATCACTTGTTTCACTTGCTTCTATCATGACAATGATAATGTGAAGTATATGTCCTTCTTCCCTGACTACAGATGTATCAGCCAACCGATCTACTTCTTTGATACCATGCACTCACACATGGTCGTTGATTGGTTGATTGGTTGATATGTTCATCATCATTGCACTTCGGTGAATAGTTATTGGTTATTGGTTACTAAACTGACATCATTGCACTTCGGTGAATAGTTATTGGTTATTGGTTACTAAACTGACATCATTGCACTTCGGTGAATAGTTATTGGTTACTAAACTGACATCATTGCACTTCGATGAATAGTTATTGGTTACTAAACTGACATCATTGCACTTCGGTGAATAGTTATTGGTTACTAAACTGACATCATTGCACTTCGGTGAATAGTTATTGGTTACTAAACTGACATCATTGCACTCCAGGCAGACCAGTAGGTGCTCAGCCTCCCCCAACAGATATCTAAGAGTATGCATACTTATGGTTCCCGTGGCTCGCTGATTAAACACCTCACACTCTGCCCCTCAGACATCCACAAGATCCAGAAGGGCAGGTTTCAGTATGTGTGAATGTCGACTATAGAAGTTTCTAACCTCCAGAGACTTACGTGGATCTACTGTCCTTGTCATGATGCTATTTGTGGTAATGGAGAGCGGACAGGCTTGCACCAACAGCATCGATTGTTGGGGAGTTGAAGATGGATAAGGGGGATGTTAGACTCATCGGACTCAGAATAAGTGAGTAAACACTTTATATGATTTATATAATATGAGTTATCTCACCCTCCAAAATTCGAATTGTATATACGCCTATGCCGAAAATATGGGATTTTTAAAATTTACGGTAAATTATTTTCTTCCAGCACCAAATAATTACTAGGTTTGAAAAGATCAAAGGAATTCGCCGTTACAAGAAAAGTACACTACCTGCAACATTGAATTTTAGAAAATCGTTGGGACATCGGAAATACAACACCACATGCAAAAATCACGTTCATCCATGCAATGAATATGGAGATATTTGAGGTCAATCGTTGACCGAACGTTTTGAAACGCACTATATTCACAAATACGCTCAGATGAGAGAATTAATCATGCAGAAGTAGGGAAGTTGTTTAATATTGTTCACTTTGATTTGTTAAACATAAAAGTTCAGGGAAGAGAATTTATCATGCAGAAGTACGATAGTGCGGAAACTACAAATCTAGTCTTGTCAGAGCGGATCAGATCGGAAGGAAACCGAAGGAGGCTGCGATGATATGTAATAAATTGGCGTTTAAAGACAAAGACAAGTGTATGGTATCACATAAGCAAGAAAAAATGAATAGCAAAATGATAAAACTAGCAAAAAAAAACAACGTTTCGATCGTAGACCTTTATCAAGGGGGACAAACACAGACAAGGAATACTAAATAAACTAAAGCATAGATCTAAATGAGAAGAATGACTAGCCATACCGCAAATACTCACCAGTTACCGAGCACACAGCGCAAGCACTGAAAGTCTACACGAGGCCATGTCGACACATCGAGTAGCAGAGGCGGGTGTGTCAGGCCACCTCAGATATAGGAAGAGGATGGTGCAAGTGAGTGCTGGGGGAAGATAAAACACAGGGGCAGGCAACTCTCTAAAGTGGAAAGCAGTGCAGGGAGAAGTAATTACAGCCGTACCAACTCGAAAACAGTGATAGCGCCCTCCAAAACAAAAATCGACCCCATAAGTATTTGACAGAGAAAAAAAGTGCGGAAAAGGATGATAAGAATGGTTGAGTAGGGACAAGAGGAAACATAGCACCAGACCGTGTAAAGAAGTATACCAGTGGTGGTGGGAATTCGACAAGCGTCAGGCCGAAGAGACAAAGACTCTATTGAGCCAATGTGCAAAATAAATGTTCAAGGAATGGACATCTCCAGAATCTACTGTTAGAGTGTTGGAGATATGGTCACTAATGACTTTCAAAAGCATGCGAGACTATGCTCATATGCTTTTAATGAGTCATTAGTGACCATAGCTCCGTACAAATATGCAGAGTATGAAAAACGGTGTCAAAAGTAGCTGCGTAGGTGCACACACGGGCTGAATGTACGAAGCATGACGGTCTAATGGCCAGGGATGCCAAGGGAAGACGGAGGGGAAAAGGGGGGAGAAGAACGAGGTAAAGAGGATTGTGAGGTTAAAAGAAAGGGTGGGAGGTTACCGTAGTGGAAAGGGAAAGGGGGGAAGGACAGAGAAGAAAGAAGAACACTAAGCGTACTGAAGTCGTATATTAATCCCTTTAGGTGCCTACACACCGAGTTGGACGATAAGGTGACATTCCAACGCCAGCCGGCTGCGGTCATCTGAGGACCTCGGCATCAGACCGGTGATAGAGACATCTCGACCACTTCGATGACTAGGACCATTGAAGTGGGCCGCCACAGGTGTGGATGTGCTGTTGGAGATATCCCGGAGGTGCTGGGAGAAGCGGTCAGCAAGGCGTACGCCTGTCTCCCCTATGTACGTCATTCCGTAACGCTTACACAGAATGACATAGATGAGGTTGCGGAGGACACACGAGAAGCCATGCCCGATAGTGAGCGGTGTCTTGGGAAAGGAAATGGCGGAGGCCTGAAAAACGTAAGGACATGTAAAACAACGGGACCTAGAGCACGGGACAGTTCCCACGTGTCCGCCCGAGGTGCGAAGCCTACTACAAACCAGAAGGTGGCGTAGGTTCTTATCCCGCCGGAAGGCTACTAGGGGGGAGAAGAAAAGACTCGTAGGGAAGACGGGTCTTCCCTAAGGATCCGCAGCTCCTGTAGTAGAATCCTAAAAGCTGGAGCATTGTGCGGATGAAAGGTGAGCACCAATTTGCTGCAGTCGGTGGGGGACGGCGGGACGGGGAGAGGGCAGTGGGACGAGATATAGGAAGAACACGACGAAAGGCGTTGGCGAGAACCTCCTCGGGGTAAAGACGGCGTTGGAGGAAGTCGGGCATCTCGTTAGCATGGTGACGAAAATCGTAGTCGTCATGGCACAGGCGTTGGAAACGTAGAAGCTGAGAGAATGGTAGAGAGTCTCGGCAGGCCTAGGGGTGGGATGACGTATAAAGAAGATAGCTGTGGGAATCAGTGGGTTTATAGAACACAGTGGTGCGAGAGAGGAGACCCGATAGAGACCGTGATGTCCAGGAAGTTGGAAAAGGGATCGAAGGATGGTAGTCTCCAACTAATTGGATAAATTGTGATAACTCACGGTCAGATATGTCAGTCACCCCCACTCCGTCGTCAATGTAGTGTCGTTATAGGAAGGGTACTGGACCCCGAAACCTGTGGAAAATAAGATGTTTTAAGTGTCCCATGAACAAGCATACATAACTGGGACCCCTTTTGGTACCCATGGCCACGCCGATGATCTGATCAAAGTACTCCTCATTGAACTCGAAAGAATTCGGAGTGAGTACCAGTTCAGCTAAGCAGGTAAGAGTGGTGGTAGCAATGGAATGATGGGGTTGCTGATCCAGGAAGAATTGGAGAGCAGCCAGGCTATTACAATGGGGAATGGAGATATAAAGGGAGCATACGTCCACAAGGAAGAGACGGTAGGTGCAACCTGGGAGTAATGAGACCGATATAAAGGTGGACAGAGCATGTGTGGTGTCCTTGAGGAAGGACGGAAGTGCCGAAACCAAGGGTTTGAAAATGCCACCAAGGATGGTCGAAATGAACTCAGTGAACAAGGGTGGCCAAGATTAGCCTTCATAATGCGAAGACAATCTGCGTCAGGAAGAAGATCGTTATGGAGGATGAATGTCTGGATGGTCAGGTGAACCAGATTATTGTGCTTAGGTATAGCATCCACTAGACTGCAGCTGTACGAGACAGTGTCAGAGAATTGAGAAAAGTAGTACATTTGATTGATATACACATAAACAAATAAATGGAATCTTTGTAGAGAATTGTAATTGTGTTAGAAAATGTGTAATGATGACGTAAGATAGTACGTGATAGAGATCAGTTTTTGTAAACGATATTTGAATTGGAAATAGTAATCAATCACCAAATCAATCAACAATCTGTAAATTCACTATGATTGTCTATATGTACATAAACTATGTTATTTCTTGTGTTAGTTGAAATGAAAATCCTGGCATATCCTTCATGACGTAGCCAACAAACTAGTAAACAGTCATTTATTTTCTAGGCACACTTATACGTTCAGCAGCTTGCCATTGCTTTCTGAACGGCGAGATGTATTTTTACCTTTCGAATTTGCTTCCAAACTGCCTGCCGCGGAGTTTGAATCAGGCACGCTTGGTTTGATCGAGTCACTACCGTGAAGCTACAGACGCCCACCTGTGTTAGTTACGTTTACTAAAACTTTCTCTTCAAATACACAACTGATACCAATGTATGTCTATGTATGATATGTGTATGTGACAGTAACGATCTCATACAATCACAGTCATAACATTAGCATATGATTTACCAAATCTAGATAAATTAACAAAACTGTTTATTTAAAGCGAAGTTAAACTAACATGTTGCAACAACGTTCGGTATATCCGGGCACTTAAACGATATTATCACTATCAGCATGTGCCGTAAGGTTAACGTCAACAATAAGTTCTGTCTGGCCTTTCTAACATCATAATGTAAAGCCGTTAGGTATTCTAAAATGTATCCCCCTCTGCCTCTTTCTCAATAATTTATCTGTTGTCAACATCAAATATAAACCACTTTTATCCATTGTCAATAATATCAGCTGTTGTTACTATGAAATCTTATTCTTTCTTTCTCCTTTGTCAATACTTGCTATGTTGGGTGATGTTAGCGAGCGCAAATTTTCAGTTGCGTTGCTAGTTCCTAATGAAACGACCCTCAACATTATTTATACTATAGTACGTTTACAAATGTTTGGCCCTGTTTAAAAATCTATAACTCTGCAACCGTTTCAACTACGATGATGAAATTTTGCATACAAACTTGAAATATGAATGACCAAACCAAAAACATTTTTCTCTTGTAGATTGTACAGCTTATTTCATGTTTGTTTATATGGGGTATATAAAACCTCTTTGTCAGTAAAGGACACATTTTTAAAGATTTTACAGCTTCACACCCAAACTTCTGTGGTCAACAAAGTATTTTCTCAGACGGTTTTTTACTCGTTTAGAAGCTGTTGTCACACTTGAACGAATATGCTCAGAGGTAAAGTCTATACCAATACAGGCAGTGGGTGAGTTTACCAGAAACCATTTACCAGAAACGTTGGCTGATTCTTGCTATATTACAGAATGGGATTGAAAGTGAAATTCTGCACACTTCAAAGCATTGCAATGAAGCTGTACTTATAT
Source organism: Arion vulgaris (assembly GCA_020796225.1). NCBI lineage: Eukaryota > Metazoa > Mollusca > Gastropoda > Stylommatophora > Arionidae > Arion > Arion vulgaris. The sequence continues at coordinate 37,285,271 of CM036770.1, forward strand.
TTTAGTCGAGAAGCTGATCGTGGAAGACTTTATCAATCTATTTTAAACCCAGAAAAGAGAACAGCGCATGCTTTGGGTTTGTGTAAACGGTCATTTCGTCGATGGATGCATGAATCAAGAATAAAACCTCCAAACAATAAGCAAATAGCCGGTAGAAAGTCAATTGTAGATAGCTTTAACAAGGAGGTTATACGACGAGCAATTGTGAAAATGTTGAATTGCAAAGAAACAGTGACTGTAAGAAAGCTACAGACTTGTTTAAGGAAGAACAATGACATTGAGTTATCTAAATGTACGTTGTGGAAAGATTTTAAGACATTATTCACCTTTAGAAAGTATACGAGTGGAAGAAATATTATTTGCAAGCAGCTGCATTTAGTAGTCAAGAGAAGCAAGTACCTACGTGAAGTAAGAGAAATGCGCAGAGAAAGTTATAATATTGTGTATTTGGATGAAACATGGATCAATGCACATCACGCCAATGCAAAGGAATGGCAGTCAGTAGATGGAAGGATAAAGCGATATGTACCAAGTAGTAAAGGACAACGTTTAGTCATAGCCCACGGTGGTAGTAGACATAATGGGTTATTGCAGAATGTTGAACTCGTTTTCGTTTCAAAGTCTACAGACAATAGGGATTATCACGTAGAGATGAATGGCCAAATATTTAGAAATTGGCTCGAGAAAACAGTTCTTCCATCTTTAGATAGACCATCTTGTCTCATAATGGACAATACATCATATCACAATGTTATATCACAAGAAGACAAAATACCTACGACATCGAGCACAACAGACGCAATAAAGATGTGGCTCTTCAGAGAAAATATTCCGTTCAATGAAACTTACTTCAAACCAGAATTGTTGTCCTTGTAAAGCAGACACAAAAGTCAAAGAAATTTCAAATTGACAAGTTGATAGAGGAGCATGGTCATAGGTGTTTGAGACTTCCACTGTACCATTCTACATTAAAACCCAATAGAACTTGTGTGTGCTAAAATTAAAGGACAAGTGGCAGCTGAAAATACTACATTCAAATTGTCTGACGTCAAGATACTAACCCATCGCGGCTATCAAATGTTGATAAAGTTTACTGGATAAAATGTGAGGACCATGTCTTGAAAGAAGAAGATGAATATTGGAGAAAGGATTGTTTGCATTTAATTCAACCTAGAACAGTCATCAATCTACTAGACTCGTCCGACACAGAATAAGGTTAGAAATATATTATTGTCATACTCCAGTCATTTTCTATTTTATAATTCTTCCATATGTCTATGCTAATTATATGTCTATGTTAATTATATACATGGCACCATCACTATATGAATAGGATCCGCCTTTGATGACATCCTTAACTTATATGAAGTGTATCACTGTAAAATTAGTTCTTTTGCATAGCTTTACTAAAGTTTTCGCAAAACATCAAAGAAATTCGCAGATATGCAAAATCTGAGCTGCATTTCGACCTGTCAACGACATATTTCTTTGGTCATCGTAAATATAAGACTGTATGCAAAATTTCAAATCAATACAACAGATACTTTTTGAGTAAATTGAACTTGACTGAGGGCAAACATTTGTAAACGGACTATAGCCCTAGTCCAGTGTTTCTAGGCCAGGAAAATGCAGAGTAGTAACTGCAAATTGTCAAGTGCCGACACATGCCTCGAAAAGTTTGAGAATTTTCCTACCTGAAATAAACTCTACGTGGTCAGAAAAGTAAGGTCAAACATGTAAAGATTTGACAGGCTGTCCAAATGCAAACATTGGCGAAGGCCGACACTTTACACGATGTGTTATAGAAGTAAGACGCCGTTCTAGGACAAGCTTATGTGCTCCAAAATAGTGAGAAATGTACCTTAATCCAGAATGACTCACAGTCAGAAAGGTCACCAGGTAGATTCACTATTTGGTGTAGATCATAAAGCCTAAATATACGGCAAAGATGATCGTAAAGGCGTAGATCCAAGCCAAAATATACGGCACAATGGATCGTTCAAGGGCTAGCTAACCTAGTAAATAACAAGCTGGCTGAAATCAAGTGGCCGGACTTAGTCACCATGGGCGTATAATCGCACAACGTAAAAAGTCGTTCTTGTCAAAGATCAATTATATATCGCAAAGAATAATCAAATTGGTCGTAAAGAACGAACGAGAGAAGAAGAAGACTTAAAATAAGAGACTGCACAGACAACTACACAAGTTGTTAAACAAGAATTCCAGCATCAATCTGCTTATTGTTTAGCATACATTATTATAACAGAAATAAAATATATGCTGGTAAGAAACAAACCTCATCAATTTGAAGATGCTAGTATTACATAAGAAAACAGAATAAATGTGTTAAAAAAGAAAAGTAGATATATATATATATATATTCTGTAATATTAAAGTCTTGTCCGTTTGTTCATCAAATAATGAATTTTGTTTGTACGCCAAATACTGGAATCATAAAAATTGAACAGCTTTTGCTTACAGAAATTTGTTGATTGCTGCAACCATTTTCAACTGTCAACATGCTTTATGAGTTAGGGCCTTGGTCATCCTTTCTAAACCAAGATATGAATTAGTTGTTTTAATAGAGTTCATATAACGAGTACAGCCATTATTACAAAGACAATGAATATGCACGATAGTATATCTTTTCTGTTCATGTTTGTTTGGTGTTTTACTCAATGCTCCTTCTTTCCAACTTTACTAGTTAGCTGGGGTTGGATCGCATATGTTCTACACATAGAGACTAACTCTGTCACGAAAACTGCACGGAGATAAACATCAGCGGATAAAGAAAAACGTGAAACACCCAAAACGAACTGGCGAAAAACAGTAGAACAAGAACTAAAATAAATGAATTATATCTAGAACACAATATAGAAGATAGTCAAGAACAGAGAAGAACAAGAACTAAAAGAAATGAATTACATCTAGAACACAATATAGAAGATAGTCAAGAACAGAGAAGAACAAGAACTAAAAGAAATGAATCACATCTAGAACACAATATAGAAGATAATCAAGAACAGAGAAGAACAAGAACTAAAAGAAATGAATTACATCTAGAACACAATATAGAAGATAGTCGAAGAACAGAGAAGAACAAGAACTAAAAGAAATGAATTACATCTAGAACACAATATAGAAGATAGTCAAGAACAGAGAAGAACAAGAACTAAAAGAAATGAATCACATCTAGAACACAATATAGAAGATAGTCAAGAACAGAGAAGAACAAAAACTAAAAGAAATGAATCACATCTAGAACACAATATAGAAGATAATCAAGAACAGAGAAGAACAAGAACTAAAAGAAATGAATTACATCTAGAACACAATATAGAAGATAGTCGAAGAACAGAGAAGAACAAGAACTAAAAGAAATGAATTACATCTAGAACACAAAATAGAAGATAGTCAAGAACAGAGAAGAACAAGAACTAAAGAAATGAATCACATCTAGGGAAAATAATATAGAAGATAGTCAAGAACAGAGAAGAACAAGAACTAAAAGAAATGAATTACTTCTAGAACACAATATAGAAGATAGTCAAGAACAGAGAAGAACAAGAACTAAAAGAAATCAATCACATCTAGAACACAATATAGAAGATAGTCAAGAACAGAGAAGAACAAGAACTAAAAGAAATGAATTACATCTAGAACACAATATAGAAGATAGTCAAGAACAGAGAAGAACAAGAACTAAAAGAAATGAATCATATCTAGAACACAATATAGAAGATAGTCAAGAACAGAGAAGAACAAGAACTAAAAGAAATGAATTACATCTAGAACACAATATAGAAGATAGTCAAGAACAGAGAAGAACAAGAACTAAAAGAAATGAATTATATCTAGAACACAATATAGAAGATAGTCAAGAACAGAGAAGAACAAGAACTAAAAGAAATCAATCACACCTAGAACACAATATAGAAGATAGTCAAGAACAGAGAAGAACAAGAACTAAAAGAAATGAATCACATCTAGAACACAATATAGAAGATAGTCAAGAACAGAGAAGAACAAGAACTAAAAGAAATGAATCTGGAGGACTTCATCATCATTGCACTTCAGTGAGTAACCATGTGTGCTCCGATCTCTTTTCTTACACAAGAGTATCTCATAAGTAGTACACAAACTCTGTAGCATCAGTGAAGGTCGCTGATGTCATATAGAAGACAGTGAGAATAGTTAGTAGGAATTTTCGTTTTTCATCTTTAAATGCACAGGCAGTGGCATTCCAGCCTACTCTTCTCGATTTTGAACTGTCAACATTTACTTGCTCAACATAAACACATGCCATACGTTTTATCATCCCCTTCTAAAAGGACTAGGAACTCCATCAAAAGGACTAGGAACTCCATCAAAAGGACTAGGAACTCCATCAAAAGGACTAGGAACTCCATCAAAAGGACTACATTTAGATCAGGGATTTGTAGAAAAATATACGAATGCCTCCACAAGGGAGCAAACCGAGTTGGGTACCTTGGGAACGAGAGGCAGGTGCCTATCCTCTACGCCACAGAATGAAGAGGATATATCTATATTGTACTATATGATCATTGATTGATCATTGATGAGACACAAGAAAGAAAGATTACTACATGTGAAATGAGATGTCTACGAAAAGCTGTCAACGTTACAAGACGAGATAGAGTGAGAAAAGAGAATATCAGAAGCATCGTTGGTACTATACCATGCATACAGTACATCGAGAAGCAAAGATTCAAGTGGTTCGGCCATTTAATGAGAATGGAACCACATTTACTACCATCACGTGCCTATAATAATCGACATTCAGGGCGCAGAGCACGAGGCAGGCAAGAACACGATGGATAGATAACATCTCAGAGTCCTGCGAAAGCATGGACTGACAACGTCAAGCGCAACACACCTGGCACGTCAGGTGGGAAAACTGAACAAAGAACCTGGTAATATTGTTTCTTCTCTTCCCCCTTTCCCTCTCCCTAAACAAAATAACGATCGAGTCGTGTAGAGACTAATCTATGTCTCAAGCCGAGTGACAAAAGAACAGACGACACGGTGTTTTTACTCATGCCGGACTTGGTAGTTTCTAGCCGCCGAACTCAGATGGGAAGTGTCACCAAGAGCATGTCCGGACTTTGTTGTCTCTGGCCGCTGAACTCAGATGGGAAGTGTCACCAAGAGCATGTCCGGACTTTGTTGTCTCTGGCCGCTGAACTCAGATGGGAAGTGCCACCAAGAGCATGTCCGGACTTTGTTGTCTCTGGCCGCTGAACTCAGATGGGAAGTGCCACCAAGAGCATGTCCGGACTTGGTAGTTTCTGGCCGCCGAACTCAGATGGGAAGTGCCACCAAGAGCATGTCCGGACTTTGTTGTCTCTGGCCGCTGAACTCAGATGGGAAGTGCCACCAAGAGCATGTCCGGACTTGGTAGTTTCTCCGCCGAACTCAGATGGGAAGTGCCACCAAGAGCATGTCCGGACTTTGTTGTTTCTGGCCGCCGAACTCCGATGGGAAGTGCCACCAAGAGCATGTCCGGACTTGGTAGTTTCTGGCCGCCGAACTCAGATGGAAAGTGCCACCAAGAGCATGTCCGTGGGAAAGCAATTTTGAAAATGCAAATGTCATACTTTGTATAATATTTTCCTGTATTTTCTTTAAAAACGTATTTTTAAATGTATGTATCAATATATCATATTTTAAATGTATGTATCAATGTATCATATTTTAAATGTATGTATCAATGTATCATATTTTAAATGTATGTATCAATGTATCATATTTTAAATGTATGTATCAATGTATCATATTTTAAATGTATGTATCAATGTATCATATTTTAAATGTATGTATCAATGTATCATATTTTAAATGTATGTATCAATGTATCATATTTTAAATGTATGTATCAATGTATCATATTTTAAATGTATGTATCAATGTATCATATTTTAAATGTATGTATCAATGTATCATATTTTAATGTATGTATCAATGTATCATATTTTTAATGTATGTATCAATGTATCATATTTTTAATGTATGTATCAATGTATCATATTTCAAATGTATGTATCAATGTATCATATTTTTAATGTATGTATCAATGCATCATAATTTAAATGTATGTATCATATTTTAATGTATGTATATTTCAAATGTATGTATCATATTTTAAATGTATGTATCAATGTATCATATTTTAAATGTATGTATCAATGTATCATATTTTAAATGTATGTATCAATGTATCATATTTAAATGTATGATATCAATGTATCATATTTTAAATGTATGTATCAATGTATCATATTTCAAATGTATGTATCAATGTATCATATTTTAAATGTATGTATCATATTTTGAATGTATGTATCAATGTATCATATTTTAAATGTATGTATCAATGTATCATATTTTAAATGTATGTATCAATGTATCATATTTTAAATGTATGTATCAATGTATCATATTTTAAATGTATATATCATATTTTAAATGTATGTATCATATTTCAAATGTATGTATCATATTTTAAATGTATGTATCAATGTATCATATTTTAAATGTATGTATCATATTTTAAATGTATGTATCAATGTATCATATTTTAAATGTATTTATCATATTTTAAATGTATGTATCATATTTTAAATGTATGTATCATATTTTAAATGTATGTATCAATGTATCATATTTTAAATGTATGTATCATATTTTAAATGTATGTATCATATTTCAAATGTATGTATCATATTTTAAATGTATATATCAATGTATCATATTTCAAATGTATGTATCATATTTTAAATGTATGTATCAATGTATCATATTTTAAATGTATATATCAATGTATCATATTTCAAATGTATGTATCATATTTTAAATGTATGTATCATATTTTAAATGTATGTATCATATTTTAAATGTATGTATCAATGTATCATATTTATCATCATCATATTTTCATTAGATAATCACCATAAAGCCCAACATCTTCATATTTCATCTCACAGGCATGTCACTTCAGTCCACTAAAATTTGTCAAACATGAAATTGCTGATATTTTATGTACAAAATGGAAATAAACACTCCAAAAAAAAATGCATCAGATTACCATTTGCTAAATGCATCAGATTACCATTTGCTAAATGCATCAGATTACCATTTGCTAAATGAATCAGATTACCATTTGCTAAATGCATCAGATTACAATTTGCTAAATGAATCAGATTACCATTTGCTAAATGCATCGGATTATCATTTGCTAAATGAATCGGATTACCATTTGCTAAATGCATCGGATTACCATTTGCTAAATGCATCAGATTACCATTTACTAAATGCATCAGATTACCATTTGCTTAATGCATCAGATTATCATTTGCTAAATGCATCAGATTATCATTTGCTAAATGAATCAGATTACCATTTGCTAAATGAATCAGATTACCATTTGATAAATGCATCAGATTACCATTTGCTAAATGAATCAGATTACCATTTGCTAAATGAATCAGATTATCATTTGCTAAATGCATCAGATTACCATTTGCTAAATGAATCAGATTACCATTTGCTAAATGAATCAGATTACCATTTGCTAAATGAATCAGATTATCATTTGCTAAATGAATCAGATTACCATTTGCTAAATGAATCAGATTACCATTTGCTTAATGCATCAGATTATCATTTGCTAAATGCATCAGATTATCATTTGCTAAATGAATCAGATTACCATTTGCTAAATGAATCAGATTATCATTTGCTAAATGAATCAGATTACCATTTGCTAAATGAATCAGATTACCATTTGATAAATGCATCAGATTATCATTTGCTAAATGAATCAGATTACCATTTGCTAAATGAATCAGATTATCATTTGCTAAATGCATCAGATTATCATTTGCTAAATGAATCAGATTACCATTTGCTAAATGAATCAGATTACCATTTGCTAAATGAATCAGATTACCATTTGCTAAATGCATCAGATTACCATTTGCTAAATGAATCAGATTATCATTTGCTAAATGAATCAGATTACCATTTGCTAAATGAATCAGATTACCATTTGCTAAATGAATCAGATTACCATTTGCTAAATGCATCAGATTACCATTTGCTAAATGCATCAGATTACCATTTGCTAAATGAATCAGATTACCATTTGCTAAATGAATCAGATTATCATTTGCTAAATAAATCAGATTACCATTTGCTAAATGCATCAGATTACCATTTGCTAAATGAATCAGATTACCATTTGCTAAATGCATCAGATTACCATTTGATAAATGCATCAGATTACCATTTGCTAAATGCATCAGATTACCATTTGCTTAATGCATCAGATTATCATTTGCTAAATGAATCAGATTACCATTTGCTAAATTAATCAGATTACCATTTGCTAAATGAATCAGATTATCATTTGCTAAATGAATCAGATTACCATTTGCTAAATGAATCAGATTACCATTTGCTTAATGCATCAGATTATCATTTGCTAAATGCATCAGATTATCATTTGCTAAATGCATCAGATTATCATTTGCTAAATGAATCAGATTACCATTTGCTAAATGAATCAGATTACCATTTGATAAATGCATCAGATTACCATTTGCTAAATGAATCAGATTACCATTTGCTAAATGAATCAGATTACCATTTGATAAATGCATCAGATTACCATTTGATAAATGCATCAGATTATCATTTGCTAAATGAATCAGATTATCATTTACTATATGCATCCGATTATCATTTGCTAAATGCATCAGATTACCATTTGATAAATGCATCAGATTATCATTTGCTAAATGCATCAGATTACCATTTGCTAAATGCATCAGATTACCATTTGATAAATGAATCAGATTATTATTTGCTAAATGCATCAGATTACCATTTGCTAAATGAATCAGATTACCATTTGCTAAATGAATCAGATTACCATTTGCTAAATGCATCAGATTACCATTTGCTAAATGCATCAGATTACCATTTGCTAAATGAATCAGATTACCATTTGCTAAATGAATCAGATTACCATTTGCTAAATGAATCAGATTATCATTTGCTAAATGAATCAGATTATTATTTGCTAAATGCATCAGATTTCCATTTGATAAATGCATCAGATTATTATTTGCTAATTGAATCAGATTACCATTTGCTAAATGAATCAGATTACCATTTGCTAAATGCATCAGATTACCATTTGATAAATGCATCAGATTATCATTTGCTAAATGCATCAGATTATCATTTGCTAAATGAATCAGATTATCATTTGCTATATGAATCAGATTACCATTTGCTAAATGCATCAGATTACCATTTGATAAATGCATCAGATTATCATTTGCTAAATGCATCAGATTATCATTTGCTAAATGCATCAGATTACCATTTGCTAAATGCATCAGATTACCATTTGATAAATGCATCAGATTATCATTTGCTAAATGCATCAGATTATCATTTGCTAAATGCATCAGATTACCATTTGCTAAATGCATCAGATTACCATTTGATAAATGCATCAGATTATCATTTGCTAAATGCATCAGATTATTATTTGCTAAATGCATCAGATTATCATTTGCTAAATGCACCAGATTATCATTTGCTAAATGAATCAGATTACCATTTGATAAATGCATCAGATTACCATTTGATAAATGCATCAGATTATCATTTGCTAAATGCATCAGATTATCATTTGCTAAATGCATCAGATTATCATTTGCTAAATGCATCAGATTACCATTTGCTAAATGCATCAGATTACCATTTGATAAATGCATCAGATTATCATTTACTAAATGAATCAGATTATCATTTGCTAAATAGCAAGTAAACATTAGACTCCAAACCCAACACATAACATTTAATAAACATTTGAACATAATTCAAGCACAACACACTCCAGAGTGACAGCTGTGTGCACATCGTAATGAAAACGTTCACCAACCTCTTCAGGTGTCAAGCACTAGATGGCATCAGAAAGACCCTCCTTCTTCCAAGGCCAGATAAATGGAACACATTATACGGAACAAAAAAAAAACTTACAAACACATGCAGATACCACTACATAGCATTGGGTGGAAGGGCAAGCGCTCAAGTGCCGCTAGATCATTGAAGAAGAAGAAGAAGTAGAAGAGCATTGATTGCTTGATTGATGCGAACATCATCATTACACTTTAGTGAGTTTCTCACACATCACAATCCCAGTGGACCAACTCCCCCGAGAGTCTTAGATGTAATTTTTGGAATGTTGAAATTAAACGTATGTTTGATCCCCAGATGAAGTAGGGTTATTTTGTCCGTCGTAAACGACTTTCAGGATTACCCAGCTTCATCTGAGTACCAAATAAACACTGCTAAGTAAAGGTAGTCGGAGTGATGTTTACTATATCACTAATCAAGAACGGTTGGTCAAAGAAACACGTATGAATAACAGGTAAACCTATTCAGTAATATACCACTTGCCAGTAAAACACGAGATATTTACTTTGGAAGTAAATAGAAGGAAGAGACCGGGCAGATCACATGACGCCTGGAGGAGGACATCGAAAAAGGATATCAAAGTGTGTAGACTGGTATGGGAAACTAAAGGTACGAAGACATACGACCAGTAGCAATCTTGTTCTCCTGTAAATACCTTATGTCCTTATCATCAAATAGCGTGTCCTGGGCAGAACTTTGCCACCTTAACACCCCTCGGAATTTCTCTTTATTGTCTGCCAAATGTTCCGCCCCCGCAGTCATCATGCTTACATCATTAAATCCATCTTCTCCATGGCATTCATATTCTTCTCTTTGCCTCCATAGTTTCTATTATAATGATCTTCTCCAACCCCTCGTCCATTTTTATATGTTCAAAATACTTCCATGTTCAAATTCTAGCATCAGATAGTTTTCCTATCTGAACCGAGTCACATGTTTTCCTATCTGAACCGAGTCACAAATTTTCCTATCTGAACCGAGTCACATATTTTCCTATCTGAACCGAGTCACATATTTTCCTATCTGAACCGAGTTACATGTTTTCCTATCTGAACCGAGTTACATGTTTTCCTATCTGAACCGAGTCACATATTTTCCTATCTGAACCGAGTCACATATTTTCCTATCTGAACCGAGTCACATGTTTTGCTATCTGAACCGAGTTACATGTTTTCCTATCTGAACCGAGTCACATGTTTTCCTATCTGAACCGAGTCACATGTTTTCCTATCTGAACCGAATCACATGTTTTCCTATCTGAACCGAGTCACATGTTTTCCTATCTGAACCGAGTCACATGTTTTCCTATCTGAACCGAGTTACATGTTTTCCTATCTGAACCGAGTCACATGTTTTCCTATCTGAACAGAATCACATGTTTTCCTATCTGAACCGAGTCACATGTTTTCCTATCTGAACAGAATCACATGTTTTCCTATCTGAACCGAGTCACATGTTTTCCTATCTGAACCGAGTCACATGTTTTCATGAGTAATTTCATGAGATTCCTAGAATTGTTGATGGAGCTACTAAGTTTGTGCTTTTTGAAATGCTCTCGACAGCTGGCGTATCATTTCTGTCGACAGGGACGGATCCATATGAGGTAGCCTGGTGTAATGAAAGTAGTCATTCGCATTTAGACCATTCGTTATTATCAGAAATAATACGTGGCTAACAGGGAAATATGATTTGATATAGGGCAGTGATAAAAACAGCGATTAAAAAATAGAATAAACGTTGTGTTCATATAATTCAAAATAAGGGCAATGAGAAGATAAACAAACTGAAAGTTGTCACATCTGCTACTTAATATTACAGCCAAAATATAAATCACGAATAAAATATCGCTAGTTTATGTATCTGTTCCGACATGGTCAATGATTTGGGATGACTTCATCAGAACCAACGCCTACCATAATTGTGTACATACTAAAACAAGAATTTGAGAATACATTAACATAATGTAACAGATTTTGCCAAAATTCACCTTTACAGTAAATGGGACTGATCTAAGTCAAGTGCAGCAATTTAAATACCTCGGAGTCATGGTAACATCAGATGGCAGATGCCGATCAGAAATAAAGAGCAGAATAGGACAAGCGAAAACATCATTCCTAAAAATAAGAAGCATTATCTGCAACAAGTCCTTGTCAATCCCGATCAGAATGCGAGTTATTCAGTGCTACATAGAACCAATACTAACATACGGATGCGAGTCATGGACAATGAACACACAGATTGAAAAATCTCTGAGGACCACAGAAATGTGGTTTTATAGAAGAATGATGAGAATCCATGGACTGCTAAAATGACTAATGTTGAGGTGTTGAATGAGATCAAGATACAGAGAAAGCTTATCATCAATATAAGAAAGAGGCAGTCATCATTTTTGGGCATGTGATGAGGAGGGGAGGACACATTGTGACAACCGGTAAAATCGAGTGTAGACGAGACAGAGGGAGAAAATTTTGGATAGCCTGACTTCATGGCACAGTAGAGCGTCAACATCTGAATTGATATCAAACATCAACGACAGAGATTTGTGGAGATCCATGATCGCCTACACCAACCGGCACGGCACCTGATGATGATGATAGATACATAGTTTGAAAGATATAGCAAACAAGTTGAATGTATTTGCAAATAGATGTCTGGGAAAAATAAGGAACATAAAATGAGACGAATTCAGAAGAAATGATATGAAAGAAATGTCTGGAAACCAATAGTAATAACTGTAATAAGAATGAAAAGATGGCGACATGTTGGGAGTGCTCTGAAAATAAATGATTAAAGAATCACAAAGCAGGCTTAGAAGTGAGAGGCAAGAAGTTCAGCTTAGAAGTGAGAGGCAAGAAGTTCAGCTTAGAAGTGAGAGGCAAGAAGTTCAGCTTAGAAGTGAGAGGCAAGAAGTTCAGCTTAGAAGTGAGAGGCAAGAAGTTCAGCTTAGAAGTGAGAGGCAAGGAGTTCAGAAAACAAATACACCCTAGAAAAACGCTGAAATGAAATTATTGATTTTGGCGAGAAATAGACTCAATTCTATGGAAAGGATTAAACGAGATGTTCAGGATGGAGCGGTATGAAGAAATTTCTTGCAGGTTTTATATAAAGTATAACAATACAAGAGGAATATAATAATAATAATAATAATGAGTTAATTGTCGGGTCGCGTATGTTCTTTGTACAAGGAACAAGTCCATAACTGTGTTCATCTCATCTTCATCATATCCGTCAGCACCCATCGAATGAGAACTTCCTCATATCCGTCAGCACCCATCGAATGAGAACTTCCTCATATCCGTCAGCATCCATCGACTTCCTCATATCCGTCAGCAGCCATCGACTGAGAACTTCCTCATATCCGTCAGCAGCCATCGACTGAGAGCTTCCTCATATCTGTCAGCACCCATCGACTAAGAGTTTCATCATATCCGTCAGCACCCTTCAACTAAGAGTTTCATCATATCCGTCAGCACCCTTCAACTAAGAGTTTCATCATATCCGTCAGCATCCTTCGATTGAGAGTTTCATCATATCCGTCAGCACCCTTCAACTAAGAGTTTCATCATATCCGTCAGCACCCTTCGACTAAGAGTTGCATCATATCTGTCAGCACCCTTCGACTAAGAGTTTCATCATATCCGTCAGCACCCTTCAACTAAGAGTTTCATCATATCTGTCAGCACCCTTCGACTAAGAGTTTCATCATATCCGTCAGCACCCTTCGACTAAGAGTTTCATCATATCCGTCAGCACCCTTCGACTAAGAGTTTCATCATATCCGTCAGTACCCTTCGACTAAGAGTTGCATCATATCTGTCAGCACCCTTCGACTAAGAGTTTCATCATATCTGTCAGTACCCTTCGACTAAGAGTTTCATCATATCCGTCAGCACCCTTCGACTAAGAGTTGCATCATATCCGTCAGCACCCTTCAAGAGTTTCATCATATCCGTCAGCACCCTTCAAGAGTTTCATCATATCTGTCAGCACCCTTCGACTAAGAGTTTCATCATATCCGTCAGCACCCTTCGACTAAGAGTTTCATCATATCCGTCAGCACCCTTCGACTAAGAGTTGCATCATATCCGTCAGCACCCTTCGACTAAGAGTTTCATCATATCCGTCAGTACCCTTCGACTAAGAGTTTCATCATATCCGTCAGCACCCTTCGACTAAGAGTTGCATCATATCCGTCAGCACCCTTCGACTAAGAGTTTCATCATATCCGTCAGCACCCTTCGACTAAGAGTTTCATCATATCCGTCAGCACCCTTCAAGAGTTTCATCATATCTGTCAGCACCCTTCGACTAAGAGTTTCATCATATCCGTCAGCACCCTTCGACTAAGAGTTTCATCATATCCGTCAGCACCCTTCGACTAAGAGTTGCATCATATCCGTCAGCACCCTTCGACTAAGAGTTTCATCATATCTGTCAGCACCCTTCGACTAAGAGTTTCATCATATCCGTCAGCACCCTTCGACTAAGAGTTTCATCATATCCGTCAGCACCCTTCGACTAAGAGTTTCATCATATCCGTCAGCACCCTTCGACTAAGAGTTTCATCATATCCGTCAGCACCCTTCGACTAAGAGTTTCATCATATCCGTCAGCACCCTTCAACTAAGAGTTTCATCATATCCGTCAGCACCCTTCGACTAAGAGTTTCATCATATCTGTCAGTACCCTTCAACTAAGAGTTTCATCATATCCGTCAGCACCCTTCGACTAAGAGTTTCATCATATCCGTCAGCACCCTTCGACTAAGAGTTTCATCATATCTGTCAGCACCCTTCGACTAAGAGTTTCATCATATCTGTCAGCACCCTTCGACTAAGAGTTTCATCATATCTGTCAGCACCCTTCGACTAAGAGTTTCATCATATCCGTCAGCACCCTTCGACTAAGAGTTTCATCATATCCGTCAGCACCCTTCGACTAAGAGTTTCATCATATCTGTCAGTACCCTTCAACTAAGAGTTTCATCATATCCGTCAGTGCCCTTCAACTAAGAGTTTCATCATATCCGTCAGCACCCTTCGACTAAGAGTTTCATCATATCTGTCAGCACCCTTCAACTAAGAGTTTCATCATATCTGTCAGCACCTTTCGACTAAGAGTTTCATCATATCCGTCAGCACCCTTCAAGAGTTTCATCATATCCGTCAGTACCCTTCGACTAAGAGTTTCATCATATCTGTCAGCACCCTTCAACTAAGAGTTTCATCATATCTGTCAGCACCTTTCGACTAAGAGTTTCATCATATCCGTCAGCACCCTTCAAGAGTTTCATCATATCCGTCAGTACCCTTCGACTAAGAGTTTCATCATATCTGTCAGTACTTCCATCTTACCTACAAAATTTAGCTTACCTACAACATTCTTTGAAAAATATAGATACAGTTTGTATGTAAAATTTAATTCAACAATATAATCTCATTTCTTTCTTTCTTTCTTTCTTTCTTTCTTTCTCGAGTCCTGTATGCCTCACAGCGTCAGGTCAGGAAGAGATTTCTAAAACGGGCCCTAGTATGCGCTTCGTAGATAGTCTCTTTCGTCGCCTCTGTTATCTCTGAGGTCCATCTTTTGCGTGGCCGGCCTTTTGCTTTGTACCCATTGTATCGGAGCAGCATTGCTCTTTGGGGTGCACTGTCTGATGGTAATCTGCTTACGTGACCGAACCATTTAATTTGTTGTTTCTTGATGAAGTCTAGTACTGATGTTGTACCCACTTTTTCCTGATGTCTTCATTTCTCAACCGGTCTCTTCTTGTTACACCCAGCATTCTGCGTAGACACTTCATCTCTGTCGTGACTAGTTTTCTTCTATCGTTTGTTGTCAGCGTCCAGGTTTGGCACTGGTAACATAATGTGGGAGAAAGATTGTGTTGAACATTGCTCTTTTGTGTTCATGGTGACGTGTTTGCATTTTAAAATTTGCGCCATTTGCCCTATCATTTGATTTGCTTTGTTGCATCTGTGTTGAATTTCATTAGTTATTCTTCCATTTGCTGAAAAAAGCTCCCCAGGTATGTGAAATCTTTTACTTGATTTAGTAGGTGATTATCGATGGAGATGTTGGTAGTGTTTTCCTCTCTGGCGAATGTCATTACTTCTGTTTTGTCGATGTTAATTCTCATGTTGTATTCGTTACATGCTAACTGGAGTCTGTTGATGTGTTGTTGTAGCTGTTCTTCTGTTGTTGATATGATTGCCTGATTGTCTGCAAAAAGAAATTCATTTAAGAGTTCTCCTAGGTTGTTTCCTTCGCTGGTGTTAGCTATTTTACAAATGTGATCAATGTACGTGATGAATAGCAGCGGGGATAGTACGCAACCTTGTCTTACTCCTGACCCTACGTGAAACTTTTCTGATAATCCTGTATTTGTTCTAATCGTACATTGGCTGTCAGTATAAATGTTCCTGCAAAGGTTGATTAGGTGTTCATTAACCCCATAGGTTGTTAGTATTTTCCACAACTTGTGCCTATCATAATCTCATTTAATCTGCAATATTTCAGTCCATAACTTTGTTGCAACTTAGTGGCCACAGGCGCAAATATAAAAGCGGCAATGTTGCGCCATGTTCAGCGAGCTGTCACTGTACAAGACTGTATCCTACCTCCACATGGTAGCCATGGAAACAGACTGCGGCTCTGAATTCTTGCTAAGAATGTGGTGATCAACAAAGTACTGCTGTGCTGTAATGTAGTAGTGTGGGTACAATCACGAATACTGTGATATTTGTTGGCAACACAGACTAGTAGAACCACAAAGTGATTGTGTTCACTCGTTTCTCTCGGCCGATGTCTAGAGAGAGGTAACAGGTACACGTGCAGTACAAATGAACGTCAAACGACGTGAGAAAACTGAAAATAGTCTTATCACTTAAAATTGAATCAATAAAGCGGCGGAGCAACTTTGTGTGCCAGAAATTTATAGCACCGGGGCACCATGGTGCCCGCAGATGCAGCGTTGGACATAACTGCTCTTTGGCTTTGCTAACAGCAAGTCTGTTTGCTTGTTCAAGTAACCCCGACTCTCGCATATCTGCATACAAAAATATAGGTCACTGCATTTTCAAACTAAATATAGACTTCAAACATTGTCTTCACAGACAACCCGCGCTGACCATCATGTGTTATCAATTAAATGACAACTCATCCTTGCACTCCGGGAATGTCCATAGGTGTTCCGATTCTAGTATGAACACATAAAGCAGCGTCCAGTGGTCCATTGCGCAAATTGTCCCTTTTTTTCTTGAATCCTGTTTTACTTTAAATCGTCAGGTTAACAGCAGATTTCAAGAACGGACATTTGTGTGCTCTTGATAAGAAGTGTTTTTCGCCCCCTCTGTTCTCTCTGAAGTCCCCCACACACCAGTTCGATGTTGATTAATCAATTTGTTTGCATATTTGGTATGCCGCTCTTTTCGGGCTCATAAATATCGACACTCATCTCTCACAATCTGGTCAGCCGTTGAAATTCACAACCTTCAGTGGAGGATCAACGATGTAGCTCGCACTGTAGCTCACTGGCAACCTGTTCCCAATCTGCTCCGTGAAGATATACCAGAATGTCATCCATGTATGACATAATACTTCCACTTTCCATGATCTGTCCACATGTATTTCTCACTGTGCACACATTGAACTGGAGACAAAAACAATCCCAGTTAAGGATGGCTTAGTGATGTCTACTCGATGTCTAGTCTCCACACTTAAGCACTACACTTCTCTGATTTAGGGATAAGAAAACACGGATGATGAGAAAAATGGAAACATTTCAGAGTGCCATTAGTCGAAGCCTTTAAAAATGCACAGGAGCTATGTCTATACCTTTTTTCAAATCTACTGCAGCGTCGCAGAAGTTTCTGTGTGTGAATGGAAACTTTGAAAAACAGCCAGGGACATACCGCTGCACATTATGATAATTATGGATGATTTGAACCATGTTATTATTTTATTTATTGCCGAGATTCCAGCATGGTAATATAAATTTATTATGCATACTAATTTCAGCAAACATGTATAAAAGTTGACATCATTTCCTACAGCTCAAACATACACGTCAGAAGAAATCATCAACGGTTTGACTCTCATTTGGTTTGAGAAATTCTCTACCTGGCCAAGATCAGTCATAGACAGAACAAAAATGGTATGTATCTTGAGAAACCTGGCCAATATCAGTCATAGACAGAACAAAAATGGTATGTATCTTGATAAATTCTCTACCTGGTCAAGATCAGTCAAAGATAGCGCAAAAATGGTATGTATAACGTTTCCATGTTTAATAGACTCAAACAGAAATAGATATATCCAGAAAGAACTCAAAATCAAAGCAAACTGGCTGTTACTACAAATACAAATGAGAAAATTTGAATATTTTGGAAGATATAAAAAGACAAGAAGTGTTGTATAAGAACATTATGAAAAGAGGTATCCCGACGAAGAGAAGAAGAAGAAGATCACAAAGAATGGATTCATGATGTGACTGATGTTTTGACCATGATGGTTGCAGGGGCGAGACACTTCGCCTTTAAGAAATAGAGAATTTCCGATGGAATGTAAGAGTGTGAAACTTCTGCTCGAAGTACAAGCTATATTGATGATTAATAATGATGACGATAAGGATGATGTATATATGAACTATCTAGCGTTATTAATGATGACGATAAGGATGATGTATATATGAACTATCTAGCGTTATTAATGATGACGATAAGGATGATGTATATATGAACTATCTAGCGTTATTAATGATGACGATAAGGATGATGTATATATGAACTATCTAACGTTATTAATGATGACGATAAGGATGATGTATATATGAACTATCTAGCGTTATTAATGATGACGATAAGGATGATGTATATATGAACTATCTAGCGTTATTAATGATGACGATAAGGATGATGTATATATGAACTATCTAGCGTTATTAATGATGACGATAAGGATGATGTATATATGAACTATCTAGCGTTATTAATGATGACGATAAGGATGATGTATATATGAACTATCTAACGTTATTAATGATGACGATAAGGATGATGTATATATGAACTATCTAGCGTTATTAATGATGACGATAAGGATGATGTATATATGAACTATCTAGCGTTATTAATGATGACGATAAGGATGATGTATATATGAACTATCTAACGTTATTAATGATGACGATAAGGATGATGTATATATGAACTATCTAGCGTTATTAATGATGACGATAAGGATGATGTAAATATGAACTATCTAACGTTATTAATGATGACGATAAGGATGATGTATATATCAACTATCTAGCGTTATTAATGATGACGATAAGGATGATGTATATATGAACTATCTAGCGTTATTAATGATGACGATAAGGATGATGTATATATGAACTATCTAGCGTTATTAATGATGACGATAAGGATGATGTATATATGAACTATCTAACGTTATTAATGATGACGATAAGGATGATGTATATATGAACTATCTAGCGTTATTAATGATGACGATAAGGATGATGTATATATGAACTATCTAGCGTTAATAATGATGACGATAAGGATGATGTATATATGAACTATCTAACGTTATTAATGATGACGATAAGGATGATGTATATATGAACTATCTAGCGTTAATAATGATGATGATAAGGATGATGTATATATGAACTATCTAACGTTATTAATGATGACGATAAGGATGATGTAAATATGAACTATCTAGCGTTATTAATGATGACGATAAGGATGATGTATATATGAACTATCTAGCGTTATTAATGATGACGATAAGGATGATGTATATATGAACTATCTAGCGTTATTAATGATGACGATAAGGATGATGTATATATGAACTATCTAGCGTTATTAATGATGACGATAAGGATGATGTATATATGAACTATCTAGCGTTAATAATGATGATGATAAGGATGATGTATATATGAACTATCTAACGTTATTAATGATGACGATAAGGATGATGTAAATATGAACTATCTAGCGTTATTAATGATGACGATAAGGATGATGTATATATGAACTATCTAGCGTTATTAATGATGACGATAAGGATGATGTATATATGAACTATCTAGCGTTATTAATGATGACGATAAGGATGATGTATATATGAACTATCTAGCGTTATTAATGATGACGATAAGGATGATGTATATATGAACTATCTAGCGTTATTAATGATGACGATAAGGATGATGTATATATGAACTATCTAGCGTTAATAATGATGATGATAAGGATGATGTATATATGAACTATCTAACGTTATTAATGATGACGATAAGGATGATGTATATATGAACTATCTAGCGTTATTAATGATGACGATAAGGATGATGTATATATGAACTATCTAGCGTTATTAATGATGACGATAAGGATGATGTATATATGAACTATCTAGCGTTATTAATGATGACGATAAGGATGATGTATATATGAACTATCTAGCGTTATTAATGATGACGATAAGGATGATGTAAATATGAACTATCTAGCGTTATTAATGATGACGATAAGGATGATGTATATATGAACTATCTAGCGTTATTAATGATGACGATAAGGATGATGTATATATGAACTATCTAGCGTTATTAATGATGACGATAAGGATGATGTAAATATGAACTATCTAGCGTTATTAATGATGACGATAAGGATGATGTATATATGAACTATCTAGCGTTATTAATGATGACGATAAGGATGATGTAAATATGAACTATCTAGCGTTATTAATGATGACGATAAGGATGATGTAAATATGAACTATCTAACGTTATTAATGATGACGATAAGGATGATGTATATATCAACTATCTAGCGTTATTAATGATGACGATAAGGATGATGTATATATCAACTATCTAGCGTTATTAATGATGACGATAAGGATGATGTAAATATGAACTATCTAGCGTTATTAATGATGACGATAAGGATGATGTAAATATGAACTATCTAGCGTTATTAATGATGACGATAAGGATGATGTAAATATGAACTATCTAACGTTATTAATGATGACGATAAGGATGATGTATATATGAACTATCTAACGTTATTAATGATGACGATAAGGATGATGTAAATATGAACTATCTAACGTTATTAATGATGACGATAAGGATGATGTAAATATGAACTATCTAACGTTATTAATGATGACGATAAGGATGATGTAAATATGAACTATCTAGCGTTATTAATGATGACGATAAGGATGATGTAAATATGAACTATCTAGCGTTATTAATGATGACGATAAGGATGATGTATATATGAACTATCTAGCGTTATTAATGATGACGATAAGGATGATGTATATATGAACTATCTAGCGTTATTAATGATGACGATAAGGATGATGTATATATGAACTATCTAGCGTTATTAATGATGACGATAAGGATGATGTATATATGAACTATCTAGCGTTATTAATGATGACGATAAGGATGATGTATATATGAACTATCTAGCGTTATTAATGATATTTTATTGAGACTTTCAAACAACATGAATATTCAGAAAACATCAGTGATAAATCTAAGACTTACTACATATTCATATAACTTTTGACGAAATACTGCATGACTTTTACATGTCCATTTTATATACCACTAATACTTTCGGCACTTCAGTAGACGCAGGTTTATCCGTGTTTCTCTCAGTGTGACACGGACTTGTAGACGCATGTTTATCTGTGTTTCTCTCAGTGTAACACGGACCTGTAGACGCAGGTTTATCCGTGTTTCTCTCAGTGTAACACGGACCTGTAGACGCATGTTTATCCGTGTTTCTCTCAGTGTAACACGGACCTGTAGACGCAGGTTTACATGTGTTTCTCTCAGTGTGACACGGACTTGTAGACGCAGGTTTACCTGTGTTTCTCTCAGTGTAACACGGACCTGTAGACGCAGGTTTATCTGTGTTTCTCTCAGTGTGACACGGACCTGTAGACGCAGGTTTACCTGTGTTTCTCTCAGTGTAACACGGACCTGTAGACTCAGGTTTATCTGTGTTTCTCTCAGTGTAACACGGACCTGTAGACGCAGGTTTACCTGTGTTTCTCTCAGTGTAACACGGACCTGTAGACGCAGGTTTATCCGTGTTTCTCTCAGTGTAACATGGACCTGTAGACGCAGGTTTATCCGTGTTTCTCTCAGTGTAACACGGACCTGTAGACGCAGGTTTACCTGTGTTTCTCTCAGTGTGACACGGACTTGTAGACGAAGGTTTATCCGTGTTTCTCTCAGTGTGACACGGACTTGTAGACTCAGGTTTACCTGTGTTTCTCTCAGTGTAACACGGACCTGTAGACGCAGGTTTACCTGTGTTTCTCTCAGTGTAACACGGACCTGTAGACGCAGGTTTACCTGTGTTTCTCTCAGTGTAACACGGACCTGTAGACGCAGGTTTATCCGTGTTTCTCTCAGTGTATCACGGACCTGTAGACGCAGGTTTATCCGTGTTTCTCTCAGTGTAACACGGACCTGTAGACGCATGTTTATCCGTGTTTCTCTCAGTGTAACAGGGACCTGTAGACGCAGGTTTACATGTGTTTCTCTCAGTGTGACACGGACTTGTAGACGCAGGTTTACCTGTGTTTCTCTCAGTGTAACAGGGACCTGTAGACGCAGGTTTACATGTGTTTCTCTCAGTGTGACACGGACTTGTAGACGCAGGTTTACCTGTGTTTCTCTCAGTGTAACACGGACCTGTAGACGCAGGTTTATCTGTGTTTCTCTCAGTGTGACACGGACCTGTAGACGCAGGTTTACCTGTGTTTCTCTCAGTGTAACACGGACCTGTAGACTCAGGTTTATCTGTGTTTCTCTCAGTGTAACACGGACCTGTAGACGCAGGTTTACCTGTGTTTCTCTCAGTGTAACACGGACCTGTAGACGCAGGTTTATCCGTGTTTCTCTCAGTGTAACACGGACCTGTAGACGCAGGTTTATCCGTGTTTCTCTCAGTGTAACACGGACCTGTAGACGCAGGTTTACCTGTGTTTCTCTCAGTGTGACACGGACTTGTAGACGAAGGTTTATCCGTGTTTCTCTCAGTGTAACACGGACCTGTAGACGCAGGTTTATCCGTGTTTCTCTCAGTGTAACATGGACCTGTAGACGCAGGTTTATCCGTGTTTCTCTCAGTGTAACACGGACCTGTAGACGCAGGTTTACCTGTGTTTCTCTCAGTGTGACACGGACTTGTAGACGAAGGTTTATCCGTGTTTCTCTCAGTGTGACACGGACTTGTAGACTCAGGTTTACCTGTGTTTCTCTCAGTGTAACACGGACCTGTAGACGCAGGTTTACCTGTGTTTCTCTCAGTGTAACACGGACCTGTAGACGCAGGTTTACCTGTGTTTCTCTCAGTGTAACACGGACCTGTAGACGCAGGTTTACCTGTGTTTCTCTCAGTGTAACACGGACCTGTAGACGCAGGTTTATCCGTGTTTCTCTCAGTGTATCACGGACCTGTAGACGCAGGTTTATCCGTGTTTCTCTCAGTGTAACACGGACCTGTAGACGCATGTTTATCCGTGTTTCTCTCAGTGTAACAGGGACCTGTAGACGCAGGTTTACATGTGTTTCTCTCAGTGTGACACGGACTTGTAGACGCAGGTTTACCTGTGTTTCTCTCAGTGTAACACGGACCTGTAGACGCAGGTTTATCTGTGTTTCTCTCAGTGTGACACGGACCTGTAGACGCAGGTTTACCTGTGTTTCTCTCAGTGTAACACGGACCTGTAGACTCAGGTTTATCTGTGTTTCTCTCAGTGTAACACGGACCTGTAGACGCAGGTTTACCTGTGTTTCTCTCAGTGTAACACGGACCTGTAGACGCAGGTTTATCCGTGTTTCTCTCAGTGTAACACGGACCTGTAGACGCAGGTTTATCCGTGTTTCTCTCAGTGTAACATGGACCTGTAGACGCAGGTTTATCCGTGTTTCTCTCAGTGTAACACGGACCTGTAGACGCAGGTTTACCTGTGTTTCTCTCAGTGTGACACGGACTTGTAGACGAAGGTTTATCCGTGTTTCTCTCAGTGTGACACGGACTTGTAGACTCAGGTTTACCTGTGTTTCTCTCAGTGTAACACGGACCTGTAGACGCAGGTTTACCTGTGTTTCTCTCAGTGTAACACGGACCTGTAGACGCAGGTTTACCTGTGTTTCTCTCAGTGTAACACGGACCTGTAGAAGCAGGTTTACCTGTGTTTCTCTCAGTGTAACACGGACCTGTAGACGCAGGTTTATCCGTGTTTCTCTCAGTGTATCACGGACCTGTAGACGCAGGTTTATCCGTGTTTCTCTCAGTGTAACACGGACCTGTAGACGCAGGTTTATCCGTGTTTCTCTCAGTGTAACACGGACCTGTAGACGCAGGTTTACCTGTGTTTCTCTCAGTGTGACACGGACTTGTAGACGAAGGTTTATCCGTGTTTCTCTCAGTGTGACACGGACTTGTAGACTCAGGTTTACCTGTGTTTCTCTCAGTGTAACACGGACCTGTAGACGCAGGTTTACCTGTGTTTCTCTCAGTGTAACACGGACCTGTAGACGCAGGTTTACCTGTGTTTCTCTCAGTGTAACACGGACCTGTAGACGCAGGTTTATCCGTGTTTCTCTCAGTGTAACACGGACTTGTAGACGCAGGTTTATCTGTGTTTCTCTCAGTGTAACACGGACCTGTAGACGCAGGTTTACCTGTGTTTCTCTCAGTGTAACACGGACTTGTAGACGCAGGTTTATCTGTGTTTCTCTCAGTGTAACACGGACCTGTAGACGCAGGTTTATCTGTGTTTCTCTCAGTGTAACACGGACCTGTAAGCGCAACATATTTAAGATATCTAATAAGTAAGATATTGGAGGGGGAAAAGAAGGCTTTGGCGTAAAATAAAATATTGAGTAGAACTGTGAAAAAGGAATTGAAAGATTGTTACCTGACATGAGATACAACTGGTAGAAAGGCAACAGAAAAACAACAAAGAAGATCTAATGTGCAAGCCGTTATGTGTCAAACGGGACAAGAAAATGATATATTTTGTGCAAACTAAATCCAACATAAATGCAATAAAGCAAATCAAATCATAGATCCGCCCAAGTGGTTGCAGGGGCCCAAATTGGGGTGTAAAGAATAGAACCACTATTACCTGCCACGCATGTCGTAAGAGTCGACTAAGGAGGTAGGAAGTGGGGCTAGATACCCCACACCGTAAAAACACTAGATGGCTACAGAACGGAGAGCGAACCGAGTAAACGCTGGCTGAAACCGGACACATCACTGAAGGATAAGTACCAGAGCTCCAAATGGTGCTGAAGATGTGACGTAAAACACACCAATGCTAAGGCTGCATGAATCAGATTTCCACATGAATAGAATTTATGGGGAGATCTGGTACATCGGTCTGGGCGGTGATTGCTAGAGATAAATCATAGATCAAATGGCACCAATTTCGAAGTGCAAGGATTTCATCATGAACACTAAAATATCATTGTACAGCCCAAACGTTCTCCCGACATTATAGTATCGGTGCCAACACTAAACATTGGCATCAAACGACAAAAAAAAACCCAACTAGTCATGGCAGAGATGAAATATCTTCATAGAAAGCTGGGAGTATCAACTAGTCATGGCAGAGATGAAATATCTTCATAGAATGCTGGGAGTATCAACTAGTCATGGCAGAGATGAAATATCTTCATAGAAAGCTGGGAGTATCAACTAGTCATGACAGAGATGAAATATCTTCATAGAAAGCTGGGAGTATCAACTAGTCATGGCAGAGATGAAATATCTTCATAGAATGCTGGGAGTATCAAGAAGTCATGGCAGAGATGAAATATCTTCATAGAATGCTGGGAGTATCAACTAGTCATGGCAGAGATGAAATATCTTCATAGAAAGCTGGGAGTATCAACTAGTCATGACAGAGATGAAATATCTTCATAGAATGCTGGGAGTATCAATTAGTCATGGCAGAGATGAAATATCTTCATAGAATGCTGGGAGTATCAATTAGTCATGACAGAGATGAAATATCTTCATAGAAAGCTGGGAGTATCAATTAGTCATGACAGAGATGAAATATCTTCATAGAATGCTGGGAGTATCAAGAAGTCATGACAGAGATGAAATATCTTCATAGAATGCTGGGAGTATCAACTAGTCATGACATAGATGAAATATCTTCATAGAATGCTGGGAGTATCAACTTGTCATGACAGAGATGAAATATCTTCATAGAATGCTGGGAGTATCAAGAAGTCATGGCAGAGATGAAATATCTTCATAGAATGCTGGGAATATCAAGAAGTCATGACAGAGATGAAATATCTTCATAGAAAGCTGGGAGTATCAACTAGTCATGACAGAGATGAAATATCTTCATAGAATGCTGGGAGTATCAACTTGTCATGACAGAGATGAAATATCTTCATAGAATGCTGGGAGTATCAACTAGTCATGGCAGAGATGAAATATCTTCACAGAAAGCTGGGAGTATCAACTAGTCATGACAGAGATGAAATATCTTCATAGAAAGCTGGGAATATCAACTAGTCATGGCAGAGATGAAATATCTTCATAGAAAGCTGGGAGTATCAACTAGTCATGGCAGAGATGAAATATCTTCATAGAATGCTGGGAGTATCAACTAGTCATGGCAGAGATGAAATATCTTCATAGAATGCTGGGAGTATCAACTAGTCATGGCAGAGATGAAATATCTTCATAGAATGCTGGGAGTATCAATTAGTCATGGCAGAGATGAAATATCTTCACAGAAAGCTGGGAGTATCAACTAGTCATGGCAGAGATGAAATATCTTCATAGAATGCTGGGAGTATCAAGAAGTCATGGCAGAGATGAAATATCTTCATAGAATGCTGGGAGTATCAAGAAGTCATGACAGAGATGAAATATCTTCACAGAATGCTGGGAGTATCAACTAGTCATGGCAGAGATGAAATATCTTCATAGAATGCTGGGAGTATCAAGAAGTCATGGCAGAGATGAAATATCTTCATAGAATGCTGGGAGTATCAAGAAGTCATGACAGAGATGAAATATCTTCATAGAATGCTGGGAGTATCAACTAGTCATGGCAGAGATGAAATATCTTCATAGAATGCTGGGAGTATCAACTAGTCATGGCAGAGATGAAATATCTTCATAGAATGCTGGGAGTATCAAGAAGTCATGACATAGATGAAATATCTACATAGAAAGCTGGGAGTATCAAGAAGTCATGGCAGAGATGAAATATCTTCATAGAATGCTGGGAGTATCAAGAAGTCATGACAGAGATGAAATATCTTCATAGAATGCTGGGAGTATCAATTAGTCATGGCAGAGATGAAATATCTTCATAGAAAGCTGGGAGTATCAACTAGTCATGGCAGAGATGAAATATCTTCATAGAAAGCTGGGAGTATCAACTAGTCATGGCAGAGATGAAATATCTTCATAGAATGCTGGGAGTATCAACTAGTCATGGCAGAGATGAAATATCTTCATAGAATGCTGGGAGTATCAACTAGTCATGGCAGAGATGAAATATCTTCATAGAATGCTGGGAGTATCAACTAGTCATGACAGAGATGAAATATCTTCATAGAAAGCTGGGAGTATCAATTAGTCATGGCAGAGATGAAATATCTTCATAGAAAGCTGGGAGTATCAACTAGTCATGACAGAGATGAAATATCTTCATAGAAAGCTGGGAGTATCAACTAGTCATGGCAGAGATGAAATATCTTCATAGAAAGCTGGGAGTATCAAGAAGTCATGGCAGAGATGAAATATCTTCATAGAATGCTGGGAGTATCAAGAAGTCATGACAGAGATGAAATATCTTCATAGAATGCTGGGAGTATCAATTAGTCATGGCAGAGATGAAATATCTTCATAGAAAGCTGGGAGTATCAATTAGTCATGGCAGAGATGAAATATCTTCATAGAATGCTGGGAGTATCAATTAGTCATGGCAGAGATGAAATATCTTCATAGAATGCTGGGAGTATCAATTAGTCATGACAGAGATGAAATATCTTCATAGAAAGCTGGGAGTATCAATTAGTCATGACAGAGATGAAATATCTTCACAGAACGCTGGGAGTCTCAAGAAGGGACATGATCATATATGAGGACAACAAGACATAAGTATATACAACATCAGTACAAAACTTCATGAAGTAACAACAATATCAATGGTTCGTCTATATAAGCAGATTGCCAACAGAGAGTGTGCCTTAAAGAGTAATGCTTCTCCGATACAGTGGATACAACAAAAACGGCCAGTAGCAGTATGGAATATCTCTATTGCACTCCGGACATGTTCATATGTGCTCCGATCTCCTTGGCAATATCTCCAACAGCGTCCAGCGACTGACTGTACCATTTCGATGTTGATTGATGCGAGTTCAGAATGTCAGCTTCACCCATTGGCTGACCCCCAATATAATGGCAGGGTCAACCAGCCTGTCTGCGCTATCGTTGCCAACGTCACCCATGTTCCCCGGAACGAAGATGAATGTCATTCTGCAAATTGCTGACGCTTGTAATTATTCAGTCCATTTCCTGCGCACCGAACGTGCCTCCACCTTTCGGATTATACTCAATAAATCACTCAGAATGCACACATGAGTACAGTTGTGTGACTCCAGTCAGAGTAATGCCTTAGTCACCGTCAGTACTTCTATTGTCATGCTACTTTTTATCAAACTAATTGCTCCACTGGCTTCCTTGATCTTTCTACAGTATGGGTTTGCAGTAAATGCACATGCGGACTTTTTTGGCGAAAAATGACAAAATGACAAAAGGTCGTCACAGCAAAAGGTGAACCTCAGAAATAACAGAGGCAGTGAAAGACACCAAATACGAAGCGCACACAAAAGTATGTTCCAGAAATCTCATCTGATTCTGACCGTGTGAGACATAACCTGACTAGAGAAAAGAAAAGAAGCAGACGTGCGTTTCATAGTTATGACAATTACTTACGCAATAGATAAATACAGGCCAATGATTATATTTATGTATTCTTCTTGAGTTGCGAGTTATGCTGCTATTTACACTGTATGTACGGTAATGAAATATTTATGTATTCTTCCTCAGTTGCGAATTCTGCTGCTATTTACACTGTCAGCTCAGTATGGTAAGACATTCATTATAATAGATAGCATACATTATTACTACTGCATCCCCCACACAAGATTGTCATGTTTCTGTGTAAGACAAGGATACAATAAACGAGTTACAGGGGAGAGTAGACACAAGAAATGTAGTAGAAGTTTCCTTCTTTTCTATCTCACAAATTAAGTTTTGTCTCACGAAGTTAGTACACGAAGAGATATCTAGAACATGCTTTTGTGTACGTTTAGTACATGGTGTCTCGCATTGTCACTGTTATTTCTGTGATTCACATTTTGAGTGAACAACCTTTTACTTTGTATTCACTATATCTAAGTAGTAATGCCCTTTAAGACGCTCTATTCATTATCAGCTCTTTCTTTCTTCTTTCTTTCTCGAATCCTGTTTGCCTCACAGCGTCAGGTCAGGAAGAGATTTCTAGAACGAGCCCTAGTATGCGCTCCGTAGATAGTCTCTTTCGTCGCCTCTGTTATTTCTGAGGTCCATTTTTTGCGTGGCCGGCCTTTTGCTCGGTACCCATTGTATCGGAGCAGCATTGCTCTTTGAGGTGCACTGTCTGATGGTAATCTGCTTACGTGGCCGAACCATTTAATTTGTTGTTTCTTGATGAAGTTTAGTACTGATGTTGTACCCACTTTTTCCTGATGTCTTCATTTCTCAACCGGTCTCTTCTTGTTACACCCAGCATTCTACGTTGACACTTCATCTCTGTTGTGACTAGTTTTCTTCTATCATTTGTTGTCAGTGTCCAGGTTTGGCACTGGTAACATAATGTAACATTATCAGCTAAGTTACCTAATAAATTCATTAGTATTTTCTTGATGAAGTTCAGTGTTGTACCCACTTTACCACGATGTATTTATTTTTGTACCGGTATAACTGGTACCGGTTTAACTGGTGTATTATAAACACTGACAAGAAAAATGAACGTGTATGTAAGTATTAAACAATTTAACATTACTGGTGTTATTAAACAATTTAACATTACTGGTGTTATTAAACAATTTAACATTACTGGTGTTATTAAACAATTTAACATTACTGGTGTTATTAAACAATTTAACATTACTGGTGTTATTAAACAATTTAACATTACTGGTGTTATTAAACAATTTAACATTACTGGTGTTATTAAACAATTTAACATTACTGGTGTTATTAAACAATTTAACATTACTGGTGTTATTAAACAATTTAACATTACTGGTGTTATTAAACAATTTAACATTACTGGTACAACTGGTACAACTGGTACAACTGGTACAACTGGTATAACTGGTAAATATTAAACTTCTTATTTGAACGCTCTATATTGCCCACGTGTAAACCATTCGGTTTGATTTATATGTGATCTGAGCCTTAGAACGATTGTACGTTTTGCCAGTTATGCCCCTACAGGTAGGCCAGCGCATCCATTTTCTGCGAACAATTTTATTTACTAGGGTAGTCGCCACTTCCCTAGGTCAGTAGCCCTATGTCAGTAGCCACTTACGACATGCCTTGTAGGTCGTAGTGATTCAATGCTTTGCTCCACTTGTGAGCATCGGCAGCACAAGAACGCATATTAAACAATATGAATTACTTGTAAATATAAAACATGACCTTTATCATGATCAAATAGCCTGTCCTGGACTGAACTTTGTCATTCTAACAGTTCTTTGCAATTTCTTTCTCTCTCTCATATGTCAGATGCCTGGGAATTTCTCTCTCTCATATGTCAGATGCCTGGGAATTTCTCTCTCTCATATGTCAGATGCCCTGGGAATTTCTCTCTCTCATATGCCAGATGCCCTGGGAATTTCTCTCTCTCATATGTCAGATGCCTGGGAATTTCTCTCTCTCATATGTCAGATGCCTGGGAATTTCTCTTTCTCTGATATGCCAGATGCCCTCGGAATTTCTCTTTCTCTGATATGCCAGATGCCATGGGAATTTCTCTCTATCTCTCATATGTCAGATATCCTGGGAATTTCTCTCTCTCATATGTCAGATGCCCTGGGAATTTCTCTCTCTCATATGTCAGATGCCCTGGGAATTTCTCTCTCTCATATGTCAGATGCCCTGGGAATTTCTCTCTCTCATATGTCAGATGCCCTGGGAATTTCTCTCTCTCATATGTCAGATGCCTGGGAATTTCTCTCTCTCATATGTCAGATGTCCTCGGAATTTCTCTTTCTCTGATATGTCAGATGCCATGGGAATTTCTCTCTCTCGTATATGTCAGATGCCCTGGGAATTTCTCTCTCTCATATGTCAGATGTCCTCGGAATTTCTCTTTCTCTGATATGTCAGATGCCATGGGAATTTCTCTCTCTCGTATATGTCAGATGCCCTGGGAATTTCTCTCTCTCATATGCCAGATGCCGTGGCTTTGTTGGCATCTCGCTCAAATCAACAGTTGCATCCTGAAGCAATCGTCATGGTGGTTTTACTTTGTTTACTTTTTTCTAAGATGCTTACTTCCAGAATGTTTTTCTTTTTATATGTTAAAAAGTCCTCAATATTCTAATTCTCATTTGTAGCACCAAAAAGTTATCTTTGATTTTGAATTTCTTCTGGATAGATCTATTTGTTCTCTTCTCTGTCCATGATATACGGAGGACTCTTCTGTAACACTTATATTACAAATCAAATATATGCTTTTTCATTGCCTTGCTAAATATTCATGTCTAACACCTCTATGTTGCCACTGGGAATATATATTTATATGTCTCTTTGTATTCTGATCTTTGTTTTTCTATAAGTTTCATTTCATAATGTTTTTAGCTGTTGAAGTTGTTTGTAAGAATATGTTTGTGCTTTTTTTAACCATTTTCATCCCATTTCCAAAATGAGATTATTTGTGCATGTAATACTAGACGAGTACTTGCATTTTCTTGTACATATAACACCATATGAGAATCTAAAATATATAATTACTTATATGCCCAAGAAAACTGAACCCTTTCCACACAAGTTGTCTACGCAGACTATCCAAAATAAAATAACAGGATAACATTTCATATATGGAAGTCTACATAAGAATCAAGGCTCCAAGCGCCAACACACTGTTGCAGAAGGCCAAGATAAGATGGGCCAGTCAGGCTGTGTGGTTGTCTAACAAACGCATCACAAACCAGTTGAAATATATCGTGCTTTATAGGGACAGATGATCAATTTGTGGACAGCAAAACAATTTAACAATATTCTTAAAGTGTCTATAAAATACTTTAATATATATATCTCTCTCGCGATCCCGGCCTAGACTGATGAACCAACTTTTATCATGAATTTTACCGTGCTTTTAAGGGACTATGTTCCTCCGTACAGCTTCTCGCGAAGTTCTCTGTTTTGAGGCCAGGTTTCTTTCCTTATGCCTGCTATCAGTTGACAATCTTGCAGAATGTGCTCTGCCGTCATGTCCGCCTTTTTGCAGGAGCACAGGCTAGTTGTGCCGATTTTAAATTTGTTAAACATGTGGGCGCGGAGTTTGTTGTGGCCGGTACGGAGGCGGAGTATGGCAACTTGTTCACTGCGAGACAGACCATAGTACCCGTCGCTGTTGCTGTACTTAAGATGGTCTTTTGTCCATTTGTCTTTATAGTGCCAGCCGATGGTTGTTCTGGCTTCCTCATAACTGATCTCGAGATCAGTCTGAGGTAGTCGCCCGCCTTCTTTAGCTAACTTGTCGGCGTGTTCATTTCCGCTTATGTTGCAGTGTGATGGTATCCGCTGAACGACGGTGCGTTTGAGTACACTAGTGCATCGAGGTTTGCTTTCAGCCCATGGGGCTCTGTTTTGCCTGCGCTTTTGAGTGCCGTGACGACCGATAGAGCATCGGTGAATATCACGACTTTGTTGCGAGATGTGCCTCTTCTCTCTAGGATCATTTCGGCCGCTGTTCTTATTGCCTCTGCCTCTGCCCTGTAGTTATTTGAATATTTGCCTGTGGCAATCGCTTTTGTGACCGTCACTTTCTTTGAGAGTTTAAGCACTATTCCTCCTCCACCATCGCTGATTGCGTTCCTTGCCGATCCGTCTGTATAGACGAGTAACCACTTATTTTCAGGGTACTCTGTCTCTATGTATTTTTCTGTGGCCGCTCTTCTTTCAAAGTTTTCTTGCTGGCCTTTTTAAGTATGCCTGGGATTGATTCCCTTAGTTCCGGCATTTTGGTTTTCCACGGCGGGAACTTATCGGTTGCCGAGATTGATTTGACTTTGCAGTTTGCTAGGACCGGATGGTCTGCGGTCAGTGCTTTCACATTTTTTGTGAAGCTGGTTCTCTGTATCCTGCCCCTTCCGAATCCGTTCATTCTTTCGTACATAGGGTGGGAATCGAGCCGTTTGAGTTTTTCCGATAATACTAAGACTTTTCTGTCCCTTCGATCTACCATTGGTTGGAGGTTTGTGATTGTTTCCATCTCCTTGATGGGAGTGGACTTCATGGCTCCTGTGATAATGCGCATGATAAGGTTTTGACTGTTGCTCACTTTGGCGAATTGCTTGTTGGATGCGCTACTCCACGCTGCAATGCCGTACTCCAGGACCAGTCACACTCTTCCAGCGCATCATCGTGAGCCTATGTCTCGCTTTTGCGGTAGCATTTTCAATTTGGGGCACCAAGTCAGTTTTCGGTCGAGTGTGACTCCAAGGTACGTTGGGGTCTTGCTGTCTGGAAGTTCTTGTCAATTTACTTTAAGCTTAATTTTGTGATTCTGGTTGTTTTGAGAGAACACAGTGTATGTTGTTTTAGAAGCGTTTATGTTCATATTCCACTTTTTGACCACACTTCCAAGTTATTTAACGTAACTTGCAGTCGATTTGCATTGACTCTTCCCTCTCCCATATTGCCAGGTCGTCGGCATACATGGCAGAGTGTACTCGCTTTGGTAGGCATGCTGCTATGTCATTGACAAAGATTAGGAAGAGAGCTGGTGAGAGCACTCCTCCTTGGGGGACTCCTTGCTCTTATGTGGCCTTCATGCTTGTGTACCCCTGAACTTGAACCCTTGCTGTCCTGTTCTCTAGGTATCTATAAAGGCATTTGTACATTCTTCCCTTTATACCGAGGGTGAGGAGTTTTAGTGTTAGCCCTCTTTCCAAACTGTATCAAACCCCTTTTCCATATCTACCAAAACTGCCAGTGTCTGTTTCTTTTCTTGGAAACCATTCTCGATTTCCTGGGCGATATAGGTTACTTGATCTTCTGTAGATCGGTTTTTACGAAAGCCTCCCTGTTGTGTCATGAGATGCCTTTTGCTTTCCAAGTGCCAATATAGCTGTTTGTTCACCATGCGTTCCATGAGTTTGCCCGTGCAGCTTAGGAGGCTTATTGGTCTGTAACTCTCCGGGTCGAGCTTATTTTTGCCTGGTTTTAGGATGGGTACCATTATTGCTTCCTTCCATTCTCGTGGTACTATGCCTGTCCTCCACGATATATTTAGAACGGCCAGTAGAGCTGTCTTTGTTCTAGTACCCAAATTTTTAAGCATCTCATTTGTGATCCCATCCTTTCCGGACGACTTTCTGAGCTTCAGCACCCTTAATGTCTCTTCCAACTCATTACTGGTGAATGTATCCGTTAGATGACTATCAGCTTTTCTTGGCTCGCCTTGGAGGGCTGCGCTTTTCTCTTTGTGTCATCGACCTTTTCTTTTGCTATGCTTACTCTGCTGACTTCGGCATATTTTTGCATTAGAATGTTTGCGGCTTCTATTCCCGAGGACATCATTTTGTCTGGTTCAAGGACTATTGGGGGTCGGCTGGTGTTTTCGTCACTCAGCGCTTTTACTAACTTCCACAATTTATGGTCGTCCCTATCAAGGTTCTTGGATTCGGTCTTATCGACCCAACTCTGTCGTGCTGATCGTTTGATCTCCCGCTTGTATTTTGCTGCTGCCGTCTTGTAAACAGTATTGCTTGTTACTGACTGTGCCTGTTCTGCCTCACTCCTTGCCAATTCAAGGTCGTTTTCAAGCTTCTGAACCTCTACTGTTCAGTGTGGCTTGTAATCCTTCCGTGCGCCTCTAGGAATGGTTTCCCGTGCCGCTTTCAGGATTGCTTGTGAGAGTTCCTTTGCCTCGGATCGCATGTGTTTCTTTTCATGCATGTTGATGCTCTCAACATTGGCATCTGTCAGTGCCCCGTACTGTTTCCAATTTGCTTTTTTGTAGTTCCACAGTGGCAACCACATTTTGGGCTCAGGTACAAACTTTAGGTCTACTTGCAGTTTGACGGGCCTATGGTCACTATCTCCGAGTTGCTTTGTCACCGTACGTAATGTTTTTATGGGTGCTAATCGTATGCCACCTTCTCGAGTAGAAGGTTGGTGGGTCGTCTGGGGTGTTGATGAGGAACAGGTTGTTCTCTATTTCCCAGTCTTCCACTTCTTCGCCTCTGCTTTTCGTTTCGAAGTTGCCCCATCTTTCTAAGTGGCTGTTGAAATCGCCGACCACCATGCATCCTGTATCATTGATACTCATTGCATCGAGGGACAGCGAGATGTCACTTGGGCAGATGTCACTTATACAGAAGAATCTGCATTTCTTCACATGTAATTAGGACGCCTATGATCTCTGCTACGCCGGCACTTCCTGTGGCTACTTCTGGTTGCTTAGCTAGGATGCCGTTTCGTAAAAGATTGAGGACTCCACCCTTGTGCCCTTCTCGGTCTAATCTGAAGGGTTGGTAACCTCTGATCCCGAATCTATGTTGGGCATTTAGATGGGTCTCTTGTATGCACGCAACATCAATTTCGTCTTCTGCAAGTCCTATTGCGAGTGTTTGCTTTTTGTGATGAATACCTTCCGCATTCCATTGCACATTGTTTAATCGTCTCTGGCCGATACTTTGCCGTATTGAACCAGTAGCTTTTTCCCGTGGGCCTCGCTCGCTGCTTTGCCGAGTTGGAGGGCGGGGACCGTCGGTAGCATAAATCGGGCCCCTTCGAGGCATGGGGCCCGGCACTTGTCCTGCCCGACGGATCTCTACAGGCGTAGCACCATATCGAGATTCTATACTAAAAAGTATTCATGATAAAATTTGGTCCATGCAACCTTAGCATGGGTAGCTACGTCACCGCTTTCAGTGCCAATTGGAGCTCAGCTGCTTATCCTTCGGCCGTGTGTCCGATTTCAACCAACGTTTACTGAGTTCGCTCTCCGTTAGCCTTTGGCTGTCCCCAGCCAAACCCACAAGGCAGCAGGTTGCTATTTTCTTTCAGGGCAGCGACCCGTAGACGACCTGCCCTCCGAGGCTAATGAGCGTCATCTGCCCAGCAATACCTGTTTTGTTAATGGACTGCTTGATTTGCCTACCGTCCAGTTTTGTTTACGGTTTACTCCGCTAGCCTTTGATTTTCCCCAACCAAAACTACAAGGCAGCAGTGGTTCCCTACGAAAAGAACAGAGTCCTGGGACGCTTTATGGACGCTCGGGTCGGCACTAGGCAATTTGCATTTTCTCTGTCGTTTCCTTTGATCCGGGAAAACCTGGGCTGGGGCCCCACACGTCGTAATGTATGGGTCGTTTCATTCGGCGCTATTAGCGCAACTTTAGATTTTGCACTCGCCGGTCATTACCCGCCCTGATATTTCCGGGGATGTTAATTGCGTGGGCAATCGTACCTTGCCCGGCTGTTTCAGGGAGGGCAGTTTCGTGAGGGGCTAGAACGTAACTTTGGGTTTTACGTTCGGCCAACTTTACCCAGTATCTTAGTCCGTGCTTGACCTCATGTACGGAGTTTTATCGCAATCTTCCCTTGTGCCACCTTCACCTGATGTACCACAGCTACAGTGCATTGGGAGTGCCACGGCACGCTGCCTAACTTGCGCTCATGACTCGAATTTCGCTCCGTTCAGGATGCACCTCTCATCCCATCGCATACAGCCTATCCCATCTGCTGGAAGTTGATACGACCAAGATGATCACGTGGACATGGCGCCGAGTTTCACTTCATGTCTCGGCTTTTGGGGGCACATTTTATCGGACTTCGGCCAGGAAATGTGTGTGTTGTTCAAGGATTTCCAGCCCATGCATTGTTTTTCCGAGTTTGGACTACCGCCATTGTTTTGTTCGCGGACGTTCGTACGCTGCTGTTTCGTACTTCTTTTTTGTGCTTGGACATATTTTATCGGAGTTCAGCCAGGAAATGCGTGCTTGTTCAAGGATGTTCGGCCCTTGCATTGTTTTGCCCCTGCTTGCACTACTACTTCTGCTTGTAGTTCTCCCCGATCCCTGCCCCTCACCCTTAGCCAGACCGGAACCTGAGTCTGTTTCCAGGGTCACCACTTGGAAGTAGCAGGCAGGGTTTTGTTTAGCGCGCCCCTTCGCTAACGCTGGCATATGTTGCCGCCATGAGCCTTTGACCCCACCGAAGGATCAAAAAGCGCTATGAACACTTGACTGCCACAAGCCAGTTATCCCTGGTGTAACTTTTCTGACACCACTTTCTTTAATACTTTGATATAGACACACCCCGTGCTGGGAATCCCTCGAGCTAGATCGCCAGATGTGTCGCTGTAACAACACCAGAAGAACAAGCATAGCTGTGAATGGTCGTACTATTGTGGCGCAGAGACAACCAGCTGCGAGAAAGGACAAAACACACAACACCCGAATGTCCAACCTTGATCTATGGTAGGAGAATGTGTTTCAAGAATGAACTCTACACACATAACAGTACAGAGAGGTGTATCAACACACGTCTGAGGCTGTTGTCATCATGACAAGAAACCGCCCGTGTGGTACCGGGACCCACAAGGGAAGCAAAGAATAGTACCACTGCCACCTACAAAGCATGTCGTAAGAAGCGACTGATGTAGGACCTAGGAAGCTACCCTAGTAAATAAAAAGCATCGCAGAAATCGGATGTGCTTGCCTACTTGTAGGCGCATAACTGGTACAACGTATAATCGCTCTTAGACTTAGATCACATACAAATCACACAGATTGGTTAACGAGTGATCGATATCGAGCGTTCAAAGAAGAAGAATCACAAGAAACGGATGGATATCATTATTAATATTTATTACCTGTGCATATAACACTAGAACAGCTGACACGAACCAGCTTTAACGGCCTCCCTACGGCGAATCAGATCTGATACCATGCTACACCATAACTCCAGATGTGGTACTTTCAAGTTGGGGTTATTCTGTTTGCACAATTTAATTACCAGTCTATATAAAATGGGCAGAAGCATGGACAGAGCCGATATCATCAATGCGGTACGCTCTCAATTGTGTGACATGGGCGGGTCTCAGACACTGGAACGAGTTCGAGAATTAGGCGTTAAGTTTGGACATGCCAGACAGTGTCGTCTTCGTGGTAGAGAGAAAAGATATAGTAATCAACTTCTCATGGGTACTGTGAGCAAATGGACTTTGGGATGGCTGCTGCAACGGAGGACAGAGCACGAATGGGAATGCCCAATGTGCCATGACGTCGATCGCATAACATAACATAACATAACGTATAAAATTGTGTATTGTCGAATAATATAATACATTTTGTCTGAAATTCAAATATGCCTTTTATGCATGAAGTAATGCTCTCATGGGGCGCAACATATTCACGTTCTTGGCTCAAACCAAACATTTCACAAAGAGTGATAAGACTTGATAAACACAAACAAACGAACACAAACAACACTAATATACAACTATAGTCCATTCAACTATAGTAGGGGGTCTCTGTGGCTAAGTGGTTAAGCCCTTTGCTTTGTGAGTCGAAGGTCGTGGGTTCGAATCCGGACCACGGCCTTCTGTTCACGAGTGCAGTTGTTTTCCAGAGACCCTAGGATTGTTGCCGGAGCTACGGAGTTCGTGCTTTGTGCAATACTCTCGGCAGGTGGCGTGCCATTTCTGCGGAGAGGACCGAAGCCATATGGGGTAAAACCCGGTGCAATGAAGTCAATCCTTCGGCTTAAAACCCTTTTTTAAAGTCCATTCAACAACGTATGCCCACAGTTTAAGGTGAATTGTAGCAAAACCATAGCGAAACTTTGCACCCAATCTTAGAATTATACAGACGCAAATGTCTGATGGAAGAAATTGCTATAGGAAACCTAGATTTTGTAATATAACAGTGTCCTTTGATGTTGGCGGCATATTTGGCGAGTCTGAAACGAAATGTTAGTTTTTACAGTAAACGCACACATATGATATTTGATGACAAGTCTCAGGCAAAGGCGTATCGTCCCTGCTTATAAATGGGGGCCAATGTTGATTTTTGCAATAGTCATGAAAAAAACACGAAATGTAGATATTTGTATTATTGTTATTCTCTTCTTCTCTTCCACCATTTACCTTCTGTATAGAAGTGTTGGGAGTGATCTTGTGTGTGCTTGTTCTTCTTCTCTTCCACCATTTACCTTCTGTATAGAAGTGTTGGGAGTGATCTTGTGTGTGCTTGTTTTAAGGCACTTTGTAAGCTGATATTCACTTTCGTAAGGCTGTTCTTGATGCCGTCACTCCATCTTTTGCGTGGTCCTCCTCTTGCTTTGTAATGAGTTATACTTTTTCAGTGTGGCTCTCTGTGGTAGGCGATACCAGGGCATTCTTGTCAGGTGTTCAAACCATTTAATCTGTTGTTATTTTGTGAATTGCATGACTGGTTTCAGATCCAGTCTTCTTCTGATTTCTTCATTTCTAATTTTGTCTCTTATTGTCACATCTGCAGATCTTCTAAGACACCTCATCTCTGTCGTTATAATTTTCCGTTCATTAGCTGCTGTTATTTGCCATGTTTGACACTGGTAACATAGTGTTGGCCAGAAAATCGTTCTTATGAGATTTGCTTTAATTGTTAGTGGTACCTCTTTATGTGACAACTGTGACGTTAACTGTCCCAGTACTTGGTTAGCTTTTGTGCAACGATTGCTGATTTCGATATCGATACTTCCATCTGCTGTGAAAATTGCTCCTAAGTATTTGGCCTCAATTGTTTGTTTTATGTCTACGTTCTGGAATTTTATTGTAAGGTTTTCCAGTTGTCTACTTATTGCCATTGTCTCTGTCTTTATTATATTTATTCTCATGTTGTACTCCTCACCCTTGATGTTAACTAAGCTCAAATGGTTCTGGAGAGATTCTTCGTTTTCTGCAATCAGTATTTGGTAATCTGCAAATAAAAGTTATGAAATATTATTTCCTTTCTCTATTCCTGCTTCTCTACTTATGTTGTCCATGTATGTTATAAACAGCAGTGGGAGAGCACACATCCCTGTCTAACTCCTGAGTTTACTGTGAATGTTTTTGATGTTCCAGCTTTTGTTCTTATGTAACTTTTATTTGAAATGTATAAACTCTTGCAGATCTTGATGAGATGTTTGCTGATTCCATATTTTCTTAAACAATCCCATAGTTTGTTTCTATCGACTTTGTCGAAGGCTTTTTCCTGATCTATGAATACCACACTACATGTCCTGTTATATAGATCTTTTCTCTGGTTTTTATATACTGTGGTACAGATTACCCGTATGTGCCTCTTTGCGGAAATGCTTATAGTATTAATGACAATTTTTGCATTTTAACTTCAAGCTCGTTATAAATGTTATATCAATGTCTAATTTGAGAAATCAACAATATGACTCAATAACTTCACGCTAATTTCGATATACACCTTCAACTAACAGCCCGTATCCTACTAATGAGGTCATTTGTTTACCACGGTCAACATCGAGTAGATTTGGTGCGTGGAAATTCAAAATTGTTCAAAACCCGTGGATTTCGTCCTAAATGTTGCTATTTTTGTCATCAATTATTAAATGGCTGTAAACATTAATTTTCTTCAACCATGCCAGTAGAGGTGTTAAATATATAGCACAAAGAAGGAAACGTCTAGATGGTATGATTGTTTGAATGGCAAAAATATTTTGTAGCGTCGGCAACATGTGTAGTTCAAATGCAAGTTTTCAAGTTATTTCATCAAATGGTTACAAAGATACATATTTTTATCTGTGGGCATGACAAGTTGAACGGACTATAGAACAGTGTACATATAGAACTTTTATCTTCGCTATCAACCGCCCAATGAGGATGATGGCGATGATTATGATGATGATTTGTAAAATTGTAAACTCTACCACAAATGGTCAGATTGTGTTATTGAAAATACTCACGCCGATGTTTGATGATGTTTGATGATGTATAATGTTGTTTGATGATGTTTGATAATGTTTGATGATGTTTGATGATGTATAATGTTGTTTGATGATGTTTGATAATGTTTGATGATGTTTGATGATGTTTGATGATGTTTGATGATATTTGATGATGTATAATGTTGTTTGATGATGTATAATGATGTTTGATGATATTTGATGATGTTTGATGGTGTATGATGATGTTTGATGTTGTTTGATGATGTTTCATGATGTTTGATGATGTTTAATGTTGTTTGATGATGTTTTATGATGTTTGATGATGTTTGATGTTGTTTCAGCTGCCAGCGAAATCGTATGTCCACTTGGATGGATATTGTTTCAAAATCACTGTTATGCTTTCATTGATGACCGTCTTAATTGGTATGCTGCTGCAGTAAGTACAAATATAAGTTTCATAAATACGTCCATATTGATATTATATTCTCATAAAATAACTGGAAAATATGTTCTTGTTTTTAGTTATATAGTATGTACAATATAGTTTACCCAAGGGGATGCTATCGAAACATTCACTGAATAAGTGGAAAGGGATGCTATCGAAACATTCACTGAATAAGTGGAAGGGGATGCTATCGAAACATTCACTGAATAAGTGGAAGTGGATGCTATCGAAACATTCACTGAATAAGTGGAAGGGGATGCTATCGAAACATTCACTGAATAAGTGGAAAGGGATGCTAT
The DNA here is from genome assembly GCA_020796225.1 of Arion vulgaris. NCBI lineage: Eukaryota > Metazoa > Mollusca > Gastropoda > Stylommatophora > Arionidae > Arion > Arion vulgaris. The sequence continues at coordinate 37,327,311 of CM036770.1, forward strand.
CGAAACATTCACTGAATAAGTGGAAGGGGATGCTATCGAAACATTCACTGAATAAGTGGAAGTGGATGCTATCGAAACATTCACTGAATAAGTGGAAGGGGATGCTATCGAAACATTCACTGAATAAGTGGAAGGGGATGCTATCGAAACATTCACTGAATAAGTGGAAGTGGATGCTATCGAAACATTCACTGAATAAGTGGAAGGGGATGCTATCGAAACATTCACTGAATAAGTGGAAGTGGATGCTATCGAAACATTCACTGAATAAGTGGAAGGGGATGCTATCGAAACATTCACTGAATAAGTGGAAAGGGATGCTATCGAAACATTCACTGAATAAGTGGAAGGGGATGCTATCGAAACATTCACTGAATAAGTGGAAAGGGATGCTATCGAAACATTCACTGAATAAGTGGAAGGGGATGCTATCGAAACATTCACTGAATAAGTGGAAGTGGATGCTATCGAAACATTCACTGAATAAGTGGAAGGGGATGCTATCGAAACATTCACTGAATAAGTGGAAAGGGATGCTATCGAAACATTCACTGAATAAGTGGAAGGGGATGCTATCGAAACATTCACTGAATAAGTGGAAGTGGATGCTATCGAAACATTCACTGAATAAGTGGAAGGGGATGCTATCGAAACATTCACTGAATAAGTGGAAAGGGATGCTATCGAAACATTCACTGAATAAGTGGAAGGGGATGCTATCGAAACATTCACTGAATAAGTGGAAAGGGATGCTATCGAAACATTCACTGAATAAGTGGAAGGGGATGATATCGAAACATTCACTGAATAAGTGGAAGGATGCTATCGAAACATTCACTGAATAAGTGGAAGGATGATATCGAAACATTCACTGAATAAGTGGAAGGGATGATATCGAAACATTCACTGAATAAGTGGAAGGATGCTATCGAAACATTCATTGAATAAGTGGAAGGATGCTATCGAAACATTCACTGAATAAGTGGAAGGATGATATCGAAACATTCACTGAATAAATGGAAGGGATGCTATCGAAACATTCACTGAATAAGTGGAAGGGGATGCTATCGAAACATTCACTGAATAAGTGGAAAGGGATGCTATCGAAACATTCACTGAATAAGTGGAAGGAATGCTATCGAAACATTCACTGAATAAGTGGAAGTGGATGCTATCGAAACATTCACTGAATAAGTGGAAGGGGATGCTATCGAAACATTCACTGAATAAGTGGAAAGGGATGCTATCGAAACATTCACTGAATAAGTGGAAGGGGATGCTATCGAAACATTCACTGAATAAGTGGAAGGGGATGCTATCGAAACATTCACTGAATAAGTGGAAGGGGATGCTATCGAAACATTCACTGAATAAGTGGAAGTGGATGCTATCGAAACATTCACTGAATAAGTGGAAGGGGATGCTATCGAAACATTCACTGAATAAGTGGAAGTGGATGCTATCGAAACATTCACTGAATAAGTGGAAGGGGATGCTATCGAAACATTCACTGAATAAGTGGAAGTGGATGCTATCGAAACATTCACTGAATAAGTGGAAGGGGATGCTATCGAAACATTCACTGAATAAGTGGAAGTGGATGCTATCGAAACATTCACTGAATAAGTGGAAGGGGATGCTATCGAAACATTCACTGAATAAGTGGAAGTGGATGCTATCGAAACATTCACTGAATAAGTGGAAGGGGATGCTATCGAAACATTCACTGAATAAGTGGAAAGGGATGCTATCGAAACATTCACTGAATAAGTGGAAGGGGATGCTATCGAAACATTCACTGAATAAGTGGAAGTGGATGCTATCGAAACATTCACTGAATAAGTGGAAGGGGATGCTATCGAAACATTCACTGAATAAGTGGAAAGGGATGCTATCGAAACATTCACTGAATAAGTGGAAGGGGATGCTATCGAAACATTCACTGAATAAGTGGAAGTGGATGCTATCGAAACATTCACTGAATAAGTGGAAGGGGATGCTATCGAAACATTCACTGAATAAGTGGAAAGGGATGCTATCGAAACATTCACTGAATAAGTGGAAGGGGATGCTATCGAAACATTCACTGAATAAGTGGAAAGGGATGCTATCGAAACATTCACTGAATAAGTGGAAGGGGATGCTATCGAAACATTCACTGAATAAGTGGAAAGGGATGCTATCGAAACATTCACTGAATAAGTGGAAGGGGATGCTATCGAAACATTCACTGAATAAGTGGAAGTGGATGCTATCGAAACATTCACTGAATAAGTGGAAGGGGATGCTATCGAAACATTCACTGAATAAGTGGAAGTGGATGCTATCGAAACATTCACTGAATAAGTGGAAGGGGATGCTATCGAAACATTCACTGAATAAGTGGAAGTGGATGCTATCGAAACATTCACTGAATAAGTGGAAGGGGATGCTATCGAAACATTCACTGAATAAGTGGAAGTGGATGCTATCGAAACATTCACTGAATAAGTGGAAGGGGATGCTATCGAAACATTCACTGAATAAGTGGAAAGGGATGCTATCGAAACATTCACTGAATAAGTGGAAGGGGATGCTATCGAAACATTCACTGAATAAGTGGAAAGGGATGCTATCGAAACATTCACTGAATAAGTGGAAGGGGATGCTATCGAAACATTCACTGAATAAGTGGAAAGGGATGCTATCGAAACATTCACTGAATAAGTGGAAGGATGCTATCGAAACATTCACTGAATAAGTGGAAGGGATGATATCGAAACATTCACTGAATAAGTGGAAAGGGATGCTATCGAAACATTCACTGAATAAGTGGAAGGGGATGATATCGAAACATTCACTGAATAAGTGGAAGGGGATGATATCGAAACATTCACTGAATAAGTGGAAGGGGATGCTATCGAAACATTCACTGAATAAGTGGAAGTGGATGCTATCGAAACATTCACTGAATAAGTGGAAGGGGATGATATCGAAACATTCACTGAATAAGTGGAAAGGGATGCTATCGAAACATTCACTGAATAAGTGGAAGGGGATGCTATCGAAACATTCACTGAATAAGTGGAAAGGGATGCTATCGAAACATTCACTGAATAAGTGGAAGGGGATGCTATCGAAACATTCACTGAATAAGTGGAAGGGAATGCTATCGAAACATTCACTGAATAAGTGGAAAGGGATGCTATCGAAACATTCACTGAATAAGTGGAAGGGGATGCTATCGAAACATTCACTGAATAAGTGGAAGTGGATGCTATCGAAACATTCACTGAATAAGTGGAAGGGGATGCTATCGAAACATTCACTGAATAAGTGGAAGTGGATGCTATCGAAACATTCACTGAATAAGTGGAAGGGGATGCTATCGAAACATTCACTGAATAAGTGGAAAGGGATGCTATCGAAACATTCACTGAATAAGTGGAAGGGGATGCTATCGAAACATTCACTGAATAAGTGGAAAGGGATGCTATCGAAACATTCACTGAATAAGTGGAAGGATGCTATCGAAACATTCACTGAATAAGTGGAAGGATGCTATCGAAACATTCACTGAATAAGTGGAAGGATGCTATCGAAACATTCACTGAATATGGAAGGATGCTATCGAAACATTCACTGAATAAGTGGAAGGGGATGCTATCGAAACATTCACTGAATAAGTGGAAAGGGATGCTATCGAAACATTCACTGAATAAGTGGAAGGGGATGCTATCGAAACATTCACTGAATAAGTGGAAGTGGATGCTATCGAAACATTCACTGAATAAGTGGAAGGGGATGCTATCGAAACATTCACTGAATAAGTGGAAAGGGATGCTATCGAAACATTCACTGAATAAGTGGAAGGGGATGCTATCGAAACATTCACTGAATAAGTGGAAAGGGATGCTATCGAAACATTCACTGAATAAGTGGAAGGGGATGCTATCGAAACATTCACTGAATAAGTGGAAAGGGATGCTATCGAAACATTCACTGAATAAGTGGAAGGGGATGCTATCGAAACATTCACTGAATAAGTGGAAGGGGATGCTATCGAAACATTCACTGAATAAGTGGAAAGGGATGCTATCGAAACATTCACTGAATAAGTGGAAGGGGATGCTATCGAAACATTCACTGAATAAGTGGAAAGGGATGCTATCGAAACATTCACTGAATAAGTGGAAGGGGATGCTATCGAAACATTCACTGAATAAGTGGAAGGGGATGCTATCGAAACATTCACTGAATAAGTGGAAAGGGATGCTATCGAAACATTCACTGAATAAGTGGAAGGGGATGCTATCGAAACATTCACTGAATAAGTGGAAGTGGATGCTATCGAAACATTCACTGAATAAGTGGAAGGGGATGCTATCGAAACATTCACTGAATAAGTGGAAGGGGATGCTATCGAAACATTCACTGAATAAGTGGAAAGGGATGCTATCGAAACATTCACTGAATAAGTGGAAGGGGATGCTATCGAAACATTCACTGAATAAGGGGAAGGGGATGCTATCGAAACATTCACTGAATAAGTGGAAGGGGATGCTATCGAAACATTCACTGAATAAGTGGAAAGGGATGCTATCGAAACATTCACTGAATAAGTGGAAGGGGATGCTATCGAAACATTCACTGAATAAGTGGAAGTGGATGCTATCGAAACATTCACTGAATAAGTGGAAGGGGATGCTATCGAAACATTCACTGAATAAGTGGAAAGGGATGCTATCGAAACATTCACTGAATAAGTGGAAGGGGATGCTATCGAAACATTCACTGAATAAGTGGAAGGGATGCTATCAGAAACATTCACTGAATAAGTGGAAGGGGATGCTATCGAAACATTCACTGAATAAGTGGAAAGGGATGCTATCGAAACATTCACTGAATAAGTGGAAGGGGATGCTATCGAAACATTCACTGAATAAGTGGAAGTGGATGCTATCGAAACATTCACTGAATAAGTGGAAGGGGATGCTATCGAAACATTCACTGAATAAGTGGAAGTGGATGCTATCGAAACATTCACTGAATAAGTGGAAGGGGATGCTATCGAAACATTCACTGAATAAGTGGAAAGGGATGCTATCGAAACATTCACTGAATAAGTGGAAGGGGATGCTATCGAAACATTCACTGAATAAGTGGAAAGGGATGCTATCGAAACATTCACTGAATAAGTGGAAGGATGCTATCGAAACATTCACTGAATAAGTGGAAGGGATGCTATCGAAACTTTCACTGAATAAGGGGAAGGATGCTACAAACTTTCCCTTAAATGGGGGGGGGATCCCCAAAACTTTCCGAATAGTGGAAGGGGATGCTATCGAAACTTTCACTGAATAAGGAAGGATGCTATCGAAACATTCACTGAATAATAAAGGGGGATGCTATCGAAACATTACTGAAAAAGGGGAAAGGGGGATGCTATCGAAACATTCACTGAATAAGTGAAGGATGCTATCGAAACATTCACTGAATAAGTGGAAGGGGATGCTATCGAAACATTCACTGAATAAGTGGAAGGGATGTTATCAAAAACATTCCCCGAATAAGTGAAGGGATCTATCGAAAATCTACGAATAAGGGGATGCTATCGAAACATTCACTGAATAAGGAAGGGATGCATCAAAAACATTATGAAAAATGGAAGGGATGTTATCAAAACATTCATGAATAGGAAGGATGTATCGAAACATTCACTGAATAAGTGAAGGAGCATCGAAACATCTACTGAATAAGGGGAAAGGGGATCTATCAACATTCATGAATAAGGGAAGGGGATGCTATCGAACATCTACTGAATAAGGAAGGATCCCAATCGAAACATTCACTGAATAGGAAGGATGCTATCGACATTCACTGGAAAAGTGGGGGATTTTGAAAATCCGAATAAGGAAGGATGTTATCGAAACATCTACTGAATAAGGGAAGGATCTATCGAAACATTACTGAATAAGAAGGATGCTATCGAAACATTACTGAATAGGGGAAGGATGCTAATCGAAAATTCCTGAATAATGGAAGGATGCTATCGAAACATTCACTGAATAAGTGGAAGGGGATGCATCGAAACATTCAACTGAATAAGGGGAAGGGATGCTATCGAAATATCTACTGAATAAGGGAAGGATCTATCGAACATTCCCATGAAAAAGGGAAGGATGCTATCGAAACTTTCCACTGAAAAAAGGGAAGGATATCGAAACATTACTGAATGGAAGGATGCATCGAAACATTCCCTGAATAAGTGAAGATGCTATGACATTCACTGAATAAGCGGAAGGATGCATCGAAATTACCGAACTAAGTGGGGCTGTTAAAATCCGAAATTGAAAGGGATAAATCCGAATCAGATGTTTCCCAAAACATTATATCGAATGTGAACGGACTATCTGAAACATTCCTGAATAGTGAAGAGATCTGATACTGAATGATATCGAAACATCACCGATACATGACATAGGATGCATCGAACTATTCACTGATATGGAGGATCTGGCATCGATATCAGATGGAAGGATGCTGACTCGACATTACTGAATAAGTGGAAGATGCTATCGAACATTCCTGAATAAGTGGAAGGGATACTTCGAACTATATCACTGAATAAGTGGAAGGATGCATCGAAACATTCATGAATAATGGATAGGATTATCGAACATTCACTAAATATGGAAGGATGCTATCGAACATTCACTGAATAACTGGATATTCGAAACATCACTGAATTGACAGGGAATATCAAACATTCACTGAATAATGATGATCTGAAGCATTCGACATGATATCTGACATCTGATATGACTATCGACATTGACTACATTGGAATGATACTTCGACATTCACTGAATTAATGGAAGATGACTATCGACATTCTGAATTGAGGATCTGATACATTCCTGATAATGGATTATCGACATTCACTAATAATGAAGATATCAACATTCACTAAATAGAGGGAAAGGGATCTGTATGACTTTACTGAATATGAAGGGATTATCCTTTACTAAATAAGTGGAATCTATAACGATTACTGAATAAGTGAATCTATAAAACATTCCTGAATAATGAAGATGCTATCGACTTTCCCTAAATAAGTGGAATGGATCTTATAAATTCTGAATTGGAATCTATCGATTACTGATAATGGAAATCTTCGACATTCTAAATTTGGGAAAGGATGCTCGACATTCGACAATATGGAAGGATCTATCAAATTTCCTGACATGATACTCGATTTTGAATTGAATCTGAACATTGAGTGATTTGATATTTGATATTTGATATTGATAATATTGATATCTGATATTCTTGAATTGATATTCGATATTGATATCTGATATTGATATTGGATATCTGATATTGATATTTTGGGATATTCGATATTTGAATTGATATCTGATATTTGATAGACATTGATATCTGATATCTGATATGATATCTGATATTGATCTTGATATTTATCTTGAATCTGATATTTGATTATCTGATATCTGATATGATATCTGACATCTGATATTGATATTGGGATATTGGTACATTATGATATCTGATATCTGATACTGATATCTTGATATCTGACATCTGATATTTGGACTTTTGATATTCGAATCTGAGATATTCTGATAATTGATATCTGATACGATATCGATATTTGATATCTGATATTGATATTGATATCTGATATTCGATATCCGACATGGATATTTGACATCTTGATATTTGATATTTGATCATTTGATATTCTGATACCTCTGATATCTGATATCTGATACCTGATATTTGATATTTGAATCTACCTGTATTCGATATTAATCTTGATATTGATCATTAATCTGAATCGATACTGATATCTGTCTGATAATGATTTCATCTGATTTCGATATCTGGATACTGATTCTGAATCTTGATATCTTGATATTGATATCTGATTTGATATCTGACATCTTGATATTGATATCCGATATCTGTCATTAATTCTTGATACTTGGATATCTGATATTTTGTCTTGATATCTGATATCTGATATTCTGACATTTTGATATTGACATTGATACTGATATCTGAATCTGATTATTGACTTTTGTGATCTAATCTAAATACTGTTTATCGATAGATATTGATATCTGATATTGATTACTGATATCTGATACCTGATATCTGATATCGATAATTTGAATCTGTTTGATCTTGTATTATATTGATCATTGATATCTTGATAATTTTGATATCTGAATCTGACATCTGATATATCTGATATTGATATTTGATATTGACTTAATCTGATGATTCTGACATTGATTATTTGATATCTGACATTGTACGGGGACATTTGATATCTGATATCGTATTTAATTTGATATCTTGATATCTGATATTGATATTTAGTATATCTGATATTCTGACATCTGTTTACCTCGATATTTGATATGAATTTGAATTTTGATATTTGATATATATCTTATATTGAATTGATATGATTCTGAATTTGATATTCGACAATTTGTATTGGATATGTTGATTGATATGATATTTGACATTGATATTGATATTTGATATTTGATATTTGATATTTGATATTTGATATTTGATATCTGATATTTGATATCTGATATCTGATATCTGATATTTGATATTTGATATTTGATATTTGATATTTGATATCTGATATTTGATATTTGATATTTGATATTTGATATCTGATATTTGATATTTGATATTTGATATCTGATAGATATTTGATATTGATATTTGATATCTGATATTTGATATCTGATATCTGTACATTGTTTTCTGATATTGATTACATCGATACTGATAATGTTCGAATCTATACTATCTTGATATTGAATTCTTGATATTTCTGAATTGATTAATTGATCTGACTTAATTGATATCTTGATATCTGATATCTTGCAATGTACATCTGTACATTTCTGAATTATTCTGATATTGATATCTGATATCTGAATTGATATCTTACTGATAATCTGATCATTTGATTATCTGATATCTGATATCTTGATATTTTGAATCGATCTGATATTGATATTGTCTTTGATAATATCTGAATTCTGATATCTGAATCTTGATATCTGAATCTGATCTGACATTTTGATATTTGATACTGATATTGATATTTGATATTGATATCTGATATTTGATATTTGATATTCTGATATCTGATATCTGATATTGATATTTGATATTTGATATTTGATTAACTGATATTTGATATCTGATATCATTGATATCTGATATCTGATATCTGACATCTGACATCGAATCTTGATATTTGATATTTGATATCTGATATTTGATATCCGATATTTGATTATTGAATTTGATATTTGACATTGATAATTTTGATATCTGATATCTGGATATTGATATCTGATATCTGATATCTGATATTCTGATATTCTGATATCTGATATTCTGATATCTGATATCTGACATCTTGACATTTGATATTGATACTGATCTGATATCTGATATCTGATATCTGATATTTGATATTGATTGATCTGACATCTGATATTCTGATATCTGATATCTGATATCTGATATCTGACTTTGATACTTGGATATCTGATGTACTCAATGACTGAATTATCTTGAAAATTGACATTGATTTGATCTTACAATTGATTAATTTGATCTTACGATAATTCGACATCTGATAATGATACCGATTCATTTCTGTACATTGACTTTCGACATTGATACCCGATATCCGAATCTGAATCTGATATCCGGATATATTGATCATTGAATCTGATACTTCGATATCTGAATTAATCTGACATTGATATCTGAATTGATTACTGATATCTGACATCTGATATCTGATATCTGATAATGATCTGAAAATTGACGATATCTGATAATGTGAATTGATACTTGTCCGATATTGATCTGACATTTTTGATAATTTGTTTGATATCTGATATTTGATATTTGATATTTGATATTGATATTTGATATTTGATATTTGATATTTGATATTTGTCTGATATTTGATATCTTTGAATTTGATATTTGATATTTGATATTTGATATTTGATTATCTGATTAATTTGATATTTCTGATATTGATATTTGATATTTGATATTTGATATTTGATATTTGATATTTGATATTTGATATTGATATTTGATATTTGATATTTGATATTTGATATTTGATATTTGATATTGATATTTGATATTTGATATTTGATATCTTGACATTTGATACTTGATATTTCGACTAATATTGATTTTCGATATTTGATATTTGAATACTTTGATATTTGATATTTATATTTGATATCTGATATTTGATATTGATCATTTTGACATTTGATATCTGATATTGATATCTGAATCTGATATTTGACATTTGATATCTGATTATATATTGACATCTGATATCTGATATCTGATATTGATATTTGATAATTGATATTCTGATATCTGTACTTAATCGATTGTTCGATATTGGATATTGAATCATATCTTATATCTGTAATATTTCGATACCGAATTTAATCTGATGACTTCATTATCATATCTAAATTTCTGATTCCGACATGAATTGATATCTGATACTTGACTTTCTGATATTTGAATTTGTTTATTCTGATATTTGACATTGATATTCTGACATCTGACATCTTGATATCTGACATCTTGGATATCTTGATATTTGATATTTGATATTTGATATTTGATATTTGATATTTGATATTTGATATCTGATATTTGATATTTGATATTTGATATTTGATATTTGATATTTGATATTTGATATTGATATTTGATATTTGATATTTGATATTGATATTTGATTTATATGTGTATTGATATTTGATATTCTGAATCTTGATATCTTGACATTTGATATGATACTTATATCGATGTTTGATATTTGATATTTGTATTATATATTTGATATTGACATTGATATCGGGAATTTGAATATTATTGAATATTTGATATTTGTCATTCTGAATCTTGATATTTGATACCCGATATCTAAATATTTGATTTTGATATTTAATTTAATTATTGATATTGATACTGTATATTGTCTTGATATCTGATATTTGATATCGATATCTTGACATTTGATATCTTGACTATTTGACTATCTGATCATGAATAATTTGATTTTGAATTGATCTTAATTGATTAATTTGAATTTGATAATTGTCTTGAATTTGATATTGCTCGATATTCTGAATTGATATTGATATTCTTGATTTGATTATCATATTTGAATCTGATATCTGATATTGATATCTTATATCTGATGATCATTCTTGATATTTGATATTGATATTGATATTGATATTTGATACTGAATGTTGATTGTTACATTTTGACATTTGATACTCGATATTTGATATTTGATATCTGATCTGAATTTGATATTTGACATTTGACATTTGAATTTGATATTCGATATCTGAATATTTAATTTGATATTTGAATTTGATCTTGATATTTGATATTTGATATCTGATATCCGATATTTGATATTGATATTCTAAATATTGATATTTGATATTCCGATATCGATTATTTTGATATTTGATATCTGATATCTGATATTTGATATCTGAATCTGAATTATCTGATATTCTGATATTGACATTCTGATATTTGAATTGATATCTGATATTGATATTGAATTTGATATCTGATACTGTACATCTGACATCTGATATGATATTTGATATCTGAATTCTGATATTTATATTTGATATTCGATATCTGATATCTGAATCTGATATCTGATACTTGATACCTTGATATCATCGATATCTGATACTTGATATTGATCTATTCTAAATAATCTGACATCGAAAATGAACTGATATGATATTTGATATCTGATATCTGATATCTTGATATTTGATATCTGATATCTTGATTCTTTGACATTGATATCGAATCTGATACTGATATCTTGATATCTGATTAATTGATATCTGATCTTAATCTTTATATTGACATTGTCTGATATCTGATATCTGATATTGAATGACATCCGACATCTGATATTGATATTGAATCTGATATTTGATAATCTGATAATTGCTTGATATCTGATATCTGATACCTGGTTGATAATTGATACTTGATATCGATTACCTGAATTTATATTGATATTGAAATTATTTGTACTTAATTCGATATCGATATTGATAATATTGTCTGTTGATATGAATGATATTTTGATTTATCTGAATCATTCTTATGATATCTGATATTGACATTGATACTGTCTTCGACATCTGATATCTGATATCTGAATTGACATCTGAATGATTATTGATATCTGATATCTGATACTGATTGATCCGAATCTGATCTGACTATCGAATCGATATTGATATCTTGATTTGAATCGATATTTGACTATTTTGATATTTATATCATATTTTGGATATTTGATATTTGATATTTGATATTTGATATTTGATATTTGATATTTGATATTGATATTTGATATTGATATTTGATATCTTCTGATATTTGATATTTGATATTGAATCGATATGTTTGATATTGGATATCTGGATATGTTTGATATTTGATATTTGATATTTGATATTTGATATTTGATATTTGATATTGATATTTGATATTTGATATTTGATATTGAATTTGATATTTGAATCTGATATTGATATTTGATATTTGATATTTGATATTTGGGATATTGATACTTGATATCTGATATCTGATATCTGTATTTGATATTTGATTATCTGACATCTGATATTTGATATTGATATTTGATATTTGATATCTTGAATTGATTGTCTGATATTGATATTTGACATCTGATATCTGATATCTGATATTGAATTGATATTTGACATCTTGACATCTGATATCTCGATATTTGATATTGATATCTGATATCTGATATTTGATACTCCGATATTTGATATTTGATATTTGATATCTGAATTCTGATATTTGATATTTGTTTGATATTTGATATTTGATATTGATATTCTGATATCTTGATATTGATATCTGATATCTGATGATCGATTTTGATATCTGATATCTGATATTTGATATCTTGATATCTGATATCTGATATTTGAATGCTGATATCTGATATCTGATATTTGATATTGATATCTGATACTGATATCTGATATTCTGATATCTTGATATTTGATATTCGATATCTGATATTGAATTGATATTGATATCTGATATCTGATATCTGATATTGATATCTGATATCTGATATCTGATATCCTGATATCTGATATCTTGATATCTGATCTTGAATCTTGACATTATATCTGATATTGAATCTGATAATGTTATTGATACTTGCATCTGACACTGCTTAATCGAATTTTTGACAATTCGACATTGACATCCAATCTAAATATCTGATATCTGATATACATCGATATTTTGATATTGATAATTCTTGAAATTGACATTGATATCTGACATCTGTACATTCGATTATTTGATATTTGATATTGATATTTGATATTGACATCTGATATCTGATATCTGATATTTGATATTTGATATCTGACAATTGATATTTGATATCTGAATTGGACATCTGAATTGACATTGTTTGATATTGATATCGATATTGATATCTGATACTTGAATCTGATATTTTGATATTGATATTGATTTTCTGATTTTTCTGATATGATATTGATATTTGGATATTTGATATTTGATATCTGATATTTGATATTTGATATTTGATATTTGATATTTGATATCTGATATTTGATATTTGATATTTGATATCTGATATTTGATATCTGATATTTGATATCTGATATTTGATATCTGATATTTGATATCTGATATTTGATATTTGATATTTGATATTTGATATTTGATATTTGATATTTGATATTTGATATTTGATTTTTGATATTTGATATTTGATATTTGATATTTGATATTTGATATTTGATATTTGATATTTGATATTTGATATTTGATATTTGATATTTGATATTGATATTTGATATTTGATATTTGATATTTGATATTTGATATTGATATTTGATTTTTCTGATATCTGATATTTGATATTTGATATTGATATCCGATATTGATATCTGATATTGATATCTGATTCGATATCTGATATTTGATATCTGATATTTGATATTTGATATTTGATATCTGATATCTGATATCTGATATCTGATATCTGATATCTGATATCTGATATCTGATATCTAAAAGTTGAAAAGTAATAACACGTTTATTTTTTTCCCGTTAAAACCCTATGCTATAAACCTTCGTGAATATTCATGGGTGCTTAGTCTTCCATAGAAAATATCAAAAGGTATGCATGCATATGGTCTCCGTTGCTCGCTGGTTAAACACACACCGCATTCTGCGACCTCCGACATCTAGTTCTGCATGTACAACACATAATACTAAACTCATTAAATCGTTGTATAGATTTAACATCAATGTTAGTATCTTCTTCCAACAGACAGTCAACCAGAAATCGATAGATAGATTTAACATCAATGTTAATATCTTCTTCCAACAGACAGTCAACCAGAAATCGATAGATAGATTTAACATCAATGTTATTATCTTCTTCCAACAGACAGTCAACCAGAAATCGATAGATAGATTTAACATCAATGTTAATATCTTCTTCCAACAGACAGTCAACCAGAAATCGATAGATAGATTTAACATCAATGTTAATATCTTCTTCCAACAGACGATCAACCAGAAATAGAACATTTTTTTTTTCTATCCATCGTTAACTCCCCGAAAATCGATATTGCTAACGCAAGTCGTCTGTACGCTTTCTCAATGCCACGAACACCCGCTTATCCAGGACAATAGATCTAGGTTAGATCTGAAGGTTGGAAACCCTGACATGAAATGCAATATAATTTAATGATGATCGTCCAGATATTTGCATACAAAGAGCAAAACCTGCTTGATTCCAAAAGTATAGACTTGTCTTTCCTTTATATGAAACAGTAGGGTAGATAGGGGGTTTGTGCCACAAAAAGGCATATTCCCCATATCAACTGTCTAGGCTAGACACATTCTCCATATCAACTGTCTAGGCTAGACACATTCCCCATATCAACTGTCTAGGCTAGACACATTTCCCATATCAACTGTCTAGGCTAGACACATTCCCCATATCAACTGTCTAGGCTAGACACATTCTCCATATCAACTGTCTATACTAGACACATTCCCCATATCAACTGTCTAGGCTAGACACATTCTCCATATCAACTGTCTAGGCTAGACACATTCCCCATATCAACTGTCTATACTAGACACATTCCCCATATCAACTGTCTAGGCTAGACACATTCTCCATATCAACTGTCTAGGCTAGACACATTCCCCATATCAACTGTCTAGGCTAGACACATTTCCCATATCAACTGTCTAGGCTAGACACATTCCCCATATCAACTGTCTAGGCTAGACACAAAGGGAGAGGCCACTTCATCTTTGCTTTCAGCTCAGACACAACACAGAAAGCAACAGTTGCCTAGAAACAAGAAAAATAAATCTCTTAGATTTGACACATTTGGACATTTGTTCCGGACTTGACAAACTAGACCCGTCAAAAACAAAAGAGATCATCGAGCCTCTGCAATGGTGCAGGGGCGAAACTGGCATCGATTGGGTAGAAAATAGTAAACTAGAAGATTTGGATTTTGCAGATGATATTGCCTTGTTAAGTAGAAACAACCAAGGTATGCAAAGAAAAACAGATAACTTGTCATCTATAGCATCAAAAGTTGGACTGCAGATAAGCTATGAAAAAACAAATATAATGACACCTATGGCAAGTAATGCACATATCACACTGGAATCTAAAATGATAAAAATAACAGAGCAGTTCACCTATTTGGGTAGCATATTTGATTGCACAGGAAATGTTAAAAATAAATTATGATACGAATTGGCAAAGCAACATCAGCTTTTAAAAGTCTAAATAAAATATGGAACTGCAAGTTATATAGTATTAAAACTAAATTACGAATTTTCAATTCAAATGTTGTATCAATCCTAACATATGCCAGCGAGAGTTGGAAAATGACTAAAGATATAGAAAGCAAGTTGAATGCATTTGAAAATAGATGTCTACGAAAAATAATGAATATAAAATGGAACGAATTCAGGAGAAGTGATGAAATCAGAGACATGTCTGGTCAACCACTAGTGACAACTGTTATAAGAAAGAGAAGATGGAGATATGTTGAACACACCTTGAGGAGAAATGATCAACGAATATCAAAGCAGGCATTGAAGTGGGATGCAAAGGGTTCAAGAAAGAGAGGTCGACCTAAGGAGACTCTGAAGCGAACTTTGCTGAGAGAGGCAAGAAATATCGGTCTCAGTTCCATGGAGCAGATTGAGCGAGTTGCCCAGGATAGAGCGGTATGGAGAAATTACTTGCAGGCCCTATGTAACGTATAACGGTACGAGAGGAATTATTATTATTATTATATGGCTCAGAAACATGGACAACCTACTCAAGACACGAGTAGAGAATTAACATCATTCACCTTAACTGTCTCTGCAAGATTATGAATATTAGGTGGTACGACAAGATAACCAACACTGTAACGTCCAAACTTGAATTCCATCATGTGCATGCTCAGCAGTAGAAGACTTATATGGCTAGGGCATGTGCAAAGAATGGACAATGGCCGCATTCCAAAACAAATGTTGTTCTGTGAACTTTTAGAGTTGAAGAGGAACCAAGGCAGACCACTGCTCAGATATAAAGATGTCTGCAAAGCCTCAATGAATAACTTTTTATCGGTCCCATCAGATGGGAAAAAGCTAGCTAATGACAGAGTTGTGTGGAAAGCGATATTGCGCAAGGGCGCAGTCTTTTGAAAAGAGACTTATGTTTGGGCTGAAATACACGATAAAAAAGCAAAACTCATGTTGTTACAGTAAAACACTTGCCAATTGATCGTTTGTAAATAGGAGAAAGGCCATACATACAAAGAGCACACACACACACACAAGAGTAATGTTTTATAAATCTTTTCTTATCCTGACGCTGCAAGACAAAACAAGATTACAGAAAGAAGAAAAGTGTTAAAACGTGATTCCTAGTTTTTAGCTAATTGTAATGTATCGTACACTTTTGGTAATCTTTAAATGAAGCCATCTTCA
Source organism: Arion vulgaris (assembly GCA_020796225.1). Classification (NCBI taxonomy): domain Eukaryota; kingdom Metazoa; phylum Mollusca; class Gastropoda; order Stylommatophora; family Arionidae; genus Arion; species Arion vulgaris. The sequence goes on from CM036770.1 coordinate 37,344,498, forward strand.
AGCACACCCACACACACGCACACACACATACACACACACAAGTCAGTCTGTTACTGTTTCTTTAGCAGCTCTAATGTTCGATTCTAGAATTATTTAGTTGATATTTCTGAGCTTATCAATAAGAGCTGTTGTATGTATACTCCATTCACAAGTATGAACAAGCTGATGAGTTGCGATCGTCGTGGATTCCATCTGCGTTGTTTTCTTTTTACGCTTGCATTTTCCCCAAGAAATAGTTGTTGTCTGAGCAATGATGTCCGTGCAATATATTTGACCAGTGGCGTGCCATTTATGGGGGAAAGTAACCAGCCATATTGGAAAAAACCGGTACAGTGAAGTCAGTCCCTCGTTTTCAGTCATTTAATTCATTAGTAAATAATTACAATATTTTAAAATATGTAGTCTTGAAGAGTTTTTCTCTTATTGTGATTGAAGAGCTCCTTCAGGTTTTCTCTCTGTGTACACACCTCTAACATATGTACTATTTTTACTTTGAACAGGCCGCCTGTGATTATCTCGATTCTTACCTGGTGAAGATTGAAACTGCTGCAGAGAATACCTGGCTTGTATCGGTTCTCAGAAGTTACAACTGTAAGTACCTGTCACTTGTGTCATTGTCGCCTCTATTCATTTGATGTATTCTCTATAATGTAAGAACCATTGCAAATCTATTGCTTTTTTGTTGTTGGAACTAGAACTTTTGTAAAGTCTTGATGTCACGATACGAGTTTTTTCCGTTCAATATATTCTGATACTGAGTTCACTATACTAACTCTTCTTCTTCTTTGCGTTCGTTCTTTACGACCAATTTTAATCACTCTTTGTGATATGTTTGATCTTTGCCAAGAACGTGTATACGTTGCACATTGGTTTGGTAGGCCCCTAAATAAATAGAATTCTACACGTTTAGGACATGTGCATCCGATTTCAGTCAAACCTCCTTAATCGGCTCTTACGACATGTGTGGCAGGTAACAGTGGTTCTATACTTTACACCCCAAATTTGGACCCCGGTAACCACTCGGGCGACCATACTAACTCATTCAGTTTCCGTGCCAACTGGCGAAGGTGATGATGTTACTCCATAACCTCTTATCTCTGATTTTGTTTAGGAAAAATGGATTGATGGATTTAATGGTAGAACCAAAGAGTTATTGTACTTCAGGGAATAAATAACTGTGCTCGATTTCTCTCTTTCTTACACATGACCATCTCAGCAACAGTGCCCGAACACCGTTGTACCGACGAGGATCCCTAGTGTAATTTCTAAGATATCACATTTTTAAAAGCATTTCATTAAAATCTATTAAATGAATTTTGCCAAGGCTGCAGCTCTTAGCAGATTACAATTATAGATTCTCAAGTACCAGTTTTTTTATGTGCTCATATTGATCACGAAACTTACGCTTAGTCGCCCGTTTCCGATAGGACTAAGAATTTGATTTCACCACCCTAGGTTTTTTATGTGCTCATATTGATCAGGGTTATTTGGACAGATATTTCGATCTTTAAAACCCGGTGCAATGAAGTCAATCCTTCGGCTTTTAAACCCTTTTTAAATATTTCAATCGCTCAACGCCGAGAACGAACCAAGTTCCTTTGGAGGGCGAAGCAATCATCTTATCTTCAGGTCACAGAGACAATCATCTTATCTTCAGGTCACAGAGACAAACATCTTATCTTCAGGTCACAGAGACAAACATCTTATCTTCAGGTCACAGAGACAAACATCTTATCTTCAGGTCACAGAGACAAACATCTTATCTTCAGGTCACAGAGACAATCATCTTATCTTCAGGTCACAGAGACAAACATCTTATCTTCAGGTCACAGAGACAAACATCTTATCTTCAGGTCACAGAGACAATCATCTTATCTTCAGGTCACAGAGACAATCATCTTATCTTCAGGTCACAGAGACAAACATCTTATCTTCAGGTCACAGAGACAAACATCTTATCTTCAGGTCACAGAGACAAACATCTTATCTTCAGGTCACAGAGACAAACATCTTATCTTCAGGTCACAGAGACAAACATCTTATCTTCAGGTCACAGAGACAAACATCTTATCTTCAGGTCACAGAGACAAACATCTTATCTTCAGGTCACAGAGACAAACATCTTATCTTCAGGTCACAGAGACAAACATCTTATCTTCAGGTCACAGAGACAAGCATCTTATCTTCAGGTCACAGAGACAAACATCTTATCTTCAGGTCACAGAGACAAACATCTTATCTTCAGGTCACAGAGACAAACATCTTATCTTCAGGTCACAGAGACAAACATCTTATCTTCAGGTCACAGAGACAAACATCTTATCTTCAGGTCACAGAGACAAACATCTTATCTTCAGGTCACAGAGACAAACATCTTATCTTCAGGTCACAGAGACAAACATCTTATCTTCAGGTCACAGAGACAAACATCTTATCTTCAGGTCACAGAGACAAACATCTTATCTTCAGGTCACAGAGACAAACATCTTATCTTCAGGTCACAGAGACAAACATCTTATCTTCAGGTCACAGAGACAAACATCTTATCTTCAGGTCACAGAGACAAACATCTTATCTTCAGGTCACAGAGACAAACATCTTATCTTCAGGTCACAGAGACAAACATCTTATCTTCAGGTCACAGAGACAAACATCTTATCTTCAGGTCACAGAGACAAACATCTTATCTTCAGGTCACAGAGACAAACATCTTATCTTCAGGTCACAGAGACAAACATCTTATCTTCAGGTCACATAGACAAACATCTTATCTTCAGGTCACAGAGACAAACATCTTATCTTCAGGTCACAGAGACAAACATCTTATCTTCAGGTCACAGAGACAAACATCTTATCTTCAGGTCACAGAGACAAACATCTTATCTTCAGGTCACAGAGACAAACATCTTATCTTCAGGTCACAGAGATATTAAGAGAAAATAATTTGTCAGAAATATCAGGGCATAAATTCAAACAGTTTTACAGAGTACAAGAAGAAATGCAATAAACGTGTCAATGAAACTGTTCTTATCAAGTAAAGTATAACTATTTACAAGTATTATAAGGTTCAATATCTTCCATGCTGGCATGTACAACTGTTTCTTATCTTTGTTTTTAGTTGTTGTTGTTTTATTCACAATAAATATTTAACTTATTGATACATAGTATAATCTGTCAGTGATATAACGATATAGACAAGTTAGTAACCATCGGCAAAAATCAATGAGGCGGGGGAGGCAGAGGACAATATATTAGTAGAGGAAGGGGCAGACAGAGGACAATATATTAGTGGAGGAAGGGACAGACAGTGGACAATATATTAGTGGAGGAAGGGGCAGACAGAGGACAATATATTAGTGGAGGAAGGGGCAGACAGAGGACAATACATTAGTGGAGGAAGGGGCAGACAGAGGACAATATATTAGTGGAGGAAGGGACAGACAGTGGACAATATATTAGTGGAGGAAAGGGCAGACAGAGGACAATACATTAGTGGAGGAAAGGGCAGACAGAGGACAATACATTAGTGGAGGAAAGGGCAGACAGAGGACAATATATTAGTGGAGGAAGGGGCAGACAGAGGACAATATATTAGTGGAGGAAGGGACAGACAGTGGACAATATATTAGTGGAGGAAAGGGCAGACAGAGGACAATACATTAGTGGAGGAAAGGGCAGACAGAGGACAATACATTAGTGGAGGAAAGGGGCAGACAGAGGACAATACATTAGTGGAGGGCATTTAATAATAATAATGACGTTGTAACACGCAACGTCCAGATGTCGTTTTTTAAGAAAAGTATTTTAGACAACATAGAATCGCCAATCTTCATGAAATGTATTTGTCGTATCTGCAGTCCAGGAAACATGGACCGGTGGGTCACAGAAGTTACATGCATTACAATTTGTGTGGTTGCCAAGTCAGGAACCATTTACTTTTCTAGGCTGGAGTGGTGGACAACCTGATAATACACGTAAGTGGGTTAAAGTATTTTATTCATTTAGTAAACCAAGTACAGACATAGTAGACAGAGTTAGACATAGTAGACAGAGTTAGACATAGTAGACAGAGTTAGACAGAGTTAGACATAGTAGTAGAATCAGACATAGTAACAGAGTCAGACATAGTAGCATAATGAGACATAGTAGCAGAGTCAGACATAGTAACAGAGTCAGACATAGTAGCAGAGTCAGACATAGTAGCAGAGTCATACATAGCAACAGAGTCAGACATAGTAGCAGAGTCAGACATAGTAGCAGAGTCAGACATAGTAGCATATTCAGACATAGTAGCAGAGTCAGACATAGTAGCATAGTCAGACATAGTAACAGTCAGACATAGTAGCAGAGTCAGACATAGTAGCAGAGTCAGACATAGTAACAGAGTCAGACATAGTGACAGAGTCAGACATAGTAGCAGAGTCAGACATAGTAGCATAGTCAGACATAGTAACAGAGTCAGACATAGTGACAGAGTCAGACATAGTAGGCAGAGTCAGACATAGTAGACAGAGTCAGACATAGATACAGATGTGTTCTGTAACTTGATCTGACTCCAGCAGAGTGTGTGTTTCATAGCCTTTCTTAGAATGGAGGAAAGTAAAAGTATGACCTGTAGAACATACAAGTCAATCCTAGCTCTCAGTGCTAGCTCCCAGTGTTATCTCCCAGTCCTAGCTCCCAGTGTTATCTCCCAGTCCTAGCTCCCAGTGTATCTCCCAGTGCTAGCTCCCAGTGTTATCTCCAGTTTATCTCCAGTCCTAGCTCCCAGTCCTAGCTCCCAGTGTTAGCTCCCAGTGTTAGCTCCCAGTCCTAGCTCCCAGTGTTATCTCCCAGTCCTAGCTCCCAGTGTTAGCTCCAGTGTTGCTCCCAGTCCTAGCTCCCAGTCCTAGCTCCCAGTGTTATCTCCAGTCCTAGCTCCAGTGCTAGCTCCCAGTGCTAGCTCCCAGTCCTAGCTCCCAGTCCTAACTCCTAGTCCTAGCTCCCAGTGTTAGCTCCCAGTCCTAGCTCCCAGTGTTAGCTCCCAGTCCTAGCTCCCAGTCCTAGCTCCCAGTGTTAGCTCCCAGTCCTAGCTCCCAGTCCTAGCTCCCAGTGTTAGCTCCCAGTGTTAGCTCCCAGTCCTAGCTCCCAGTGCTAGCTCCCAGTGTTAGCTCCCAGTGTTAGCTCCCAGTCCTAGCTCCCAGTCCTAGCTCCCAGTGCTAGCTCCCAGTGTTAGCTCCCAGTGCTAGCTCCCAGTGCTAGCTCCCAGTCCTAGCTCCCAGTCCTAGCTCCCAGTGTTAGCTCCCAGTGTTAGCTCCCAGTGTTATCTCCCAGTCCTAGCTCCCAGTGCTAGCTCCCAGTGTTAGCTCCCAGTGCTAGCTCCCAGTCCTAGCTCCTAGTCCTAGCTCCAGTCCTAGCTCCAGTCCTAGCTCCCAGTGTTATCTCCCAGTGCTAGCTCCCAGTGTTATCTCCCAGTGCTAGCTCCCAGTCCTAGCTCCCAGTCCTAGCTCCCAGTGCTAGCTCCCAGTCCTAGCTCCCAGTCCTAGCTCCCAGTGCTAGCTCCCAGTGCTAGCTCCCAGTGCTAGCTCCCAGTCCTAGCTCCCAGTGTTATCTCCCAGTCCTAGCTACCAGTGTTAGCTCCCAGTCCTAGCTCCCAGTCCAGCTCCCAGTGTAGCTCCAGTCCTAGCTCCCAGTCCTAGCTCCCAGTGTTAGCTCCCAGTGTTAGCTCCCAGTCCTAGCTCCCAGTGTTAGCTCCCAGTGTTAGCTCCCAGTCCTAGCTCCCAGTGTTAGCTCCCAGTCCTAGCTCCCAGTGTTAGCTCCCAGTCCTAGCTCCCAGTCCTAGCTCCCAGTGCTAGCTCCCAGTGTTAGCTCCCAGTGCTAGCTCCCAGTGCTAGCTCCCAGTGCTAGCTCCCAGTGTTAGCTCCCAGTGCTAGCTCCCAGTCCTAGCTCCTAGTCCTAGCTCCTAGTCCTAGCTCCTAGTCCTAGCTCCCAGTGTTATCTCCCAGTGCTAGCTCCCAGTGTTATCTCCTAGTGCTAGCTCCCAGTCCTAGCTCCCAGTCCTAGCTCCCAGTCCTAGCTCCCAGTCCTAGCTCCCAGTGCTAGCTCCCAGTCCTAGCTCCCAGTCCTAGCTCCCAGTCCTAGCTCCCAGTGCTAGCTCCCAGTCCTAGCTCCCAGTGTTATCTCCTAGTGCTAGCTCCCAGTCCTAGCTCCCAGTCCTAGCTCCCAGTCCTAGCTCCCAGTGCTAGCTCCCAGTGCTATCTCCCAGTGTTAGCTCCCAGTGCTAGCTCCCAGTGCTAGCTCCCAGTCCTAGCTCCCAGTGCTAGCTCCCAGTGCTAGCTCCCAGTGCTAGCTCCCAGTGCTAGCTCCCAGTCCTAGCTCCCAGTCCTAGCTCCCAGTGCTATCTCCCAGTGCTAGCTCCCAGTCCTAGCTCCCAGTGTTATCTCTCAGTGCTGTTCCAGTGCTAGCTCCCAGTCCTAGCTCCCAGTGCTAGCTACCAGTGCTATCTCCCAGTGCTAGCTGCTAGTGATGTTTATTTCTCATTTTGTTTATGTTTAAATAAAGTGAAAGTGATTGTGTTGCATTCAAGTATATGCTACTTGCTTTCATTTATTACTTCTGTTTCTTATTTATTACTTCTGTTTCTTATTTATTACCTGTTTCTTATTTATTACTTCTGTTTCTTATTTATTACATCTGTTTCTTATTTATTACTTGTTTCTTTTTTACTCTGTTCTTTTATACTTCTTATTTATTACTTCTGTTTCTTATTTATTACTTCTGTTTCTTATTTATTACTTCTGTTTCTTATTTATTACTTCTGTTTCTTATTTATTACTTCTGTTTCTTATTTATTACTTCTGTTTCTTATTTATTACTTCTGTTTCTTATTTATTACTTCTGTTTCTTATTTATTACTTCTGTTTCTTATTTATTACTTCTGTTTCTTATTTATTACTTCTGTTTCTTATTTATTACTTCTGTTTCTTATTTATTACTTCTGTTTCTTATTTATTACTTCTGTTTCTTATTTATTACTTCTGTTTCTTATTTATTACTTCTGTTTCTTATTTATTACTTCTGTTTCTTATTTATTACTTCTGTTTCTTATTTATTACTTCTGTTTCTTATTTATTACTTCTGTTTCTTATTTATTACTTCTGTTTCTTATTTATTACTTCTGTTTCTTATTTATTACTTCTGTTTCTTATTTATTACTTCTGTTTCTTATTTATTACTTCTGTTTCTTATTTATTACTTCTGTTTCTTATTTATTACTTCTGTTTCTTATTTATTACTTCTGTTTCTTATTTATTACTTCTGTTTCTTATTTATTACTTCTGTTTCTTATTTATTACTTCTGTTTCTTATTTATTACTTCTGTTTCTTATTTATTACTTCTGTTTCTTATTTATTACTTCTGTTTCTTATTTATTACTTCTGTTTCTTATTTATTACTTCTGTTTCTTATTTATTACTTCTGTTTCTTATTTATTACTTCTGTTTCTTATTTATTACTTCTGTTTCTTATTTATTACTTCTGTTTCTTATTTATTACTTCTGTTTCTTATTTATTACTTCTGTTTCTTATTTATTACTTCTGACTATGTATGTGTTTTTGTTATCTGTGTGCTTCTCGTTTTTTTGTGCAAGTTTTATGTTATATTTAGGTTCAAAAATGTGTGTTTTACTTTTTATATTTATATCGCCACTTGCCGATATAGCTGTATTGTGTAGACCCAGTACATGCAATAATAAACTCCAAGTTTATCATACTTTAGGAGATAGTGTCTCGGAGCTTGTTTTTTGTTTGTGTGTATAGGATTGTGCCAAATGGCTCCCACCTCCGTACTAAGAACAAGCTTTGGGCCCCCTTACTCAATTTATAGCCAAAATAACAAGAAGAGATCCATGTTGCCTATTAGTCTAATGTTAGCTCTCGAGCTTTGAGAGTGTCTTGACAACGTTCGTTAAATTATATTAACATTCAAACAAATAAATAATATGTTGGAAATGAGTCCCCACCTGATACATATACATACATATACAGATACAGATACATACATACATACATATACATATACAGATACATATACATATACAGATACATATACAGATACATATACATATACAGATACATATACAGATACATATACATATACATATACAGATACATATACATATACATATACAGATACATATACATATACATATACAGATACATATACAGATACATATACAGATACATATACATATACATATACAGATACAGATACATATACAGATACATATACAGATACATATACAGATACATATACAGATACATATACAGATACAGATACATATACAGATACATATACAGATACAGATACATATACAGATACATATACATATACAGATACATATACATACATACATACATATACATATACAGATACATATACATAAACAAAATGGTTGTCGTGATGTATGTGTACAAAATCTAATGACATTCACACAATATAATGATTATCTTTTCTTAGCTGCAACAGAAGTTACATTTGTTTAATTATTTCCCCTAAATTGTCAATCCTAATGCGTCTTAGATGTCTATGGTACTTCTAATATTCTTCTTAAACTCCCATCTTCTTGACTTATGTTGAGAAAGGAAGTTCTAACAGTTTTATAAAACAGTAAACATTTCAACAATGACAATAGATATAGTGGACACATTCTGAATGTTACACTTTTTTTGTGTTACCAGTTTGTGTTTTTAATACTGTATTACAATTTGTTTATATAAAACTATGGGCCAATTATTCAAAATTGTTATTCTGTTTGTTGGTTTTTTTTAATCAATATTTTGCATTTAACTTCTTCCCTTGACAGGTGGCCGCGAATCTTATTTGGAAATAAGGGGTGAATTCAACTTCTCGTGGAACGATCATCTGCCTGAAATCCAAAAATCTTTCGTCTGCGAGAAAGAAGTGAGTGACAATAATTCTTGATAATGAAAGTTTTGTATGACTGCTAGATGTATTCTGTGTTTGTCACTATATCCAGAAAAGTTGGAAGTCTCCTCCTAGTTGTATACAGAAAAGTTGGAAGTCTCCTCCTAGTTGTGTACAGAAAAGTTGGAAGTCTCCTCCTAGTTGTATACAGAAAAGTTGGAAGTCTCCTCCTAGTTGTATACAGAAAAGTTGGAAGTCTCCTCCTAGTTGTGTACAGAAAAGTTGGAAGTCTCCTCCTAGTTGTGTACAGAAAAGTTGGAAGTCTCCTCCTAGTTGTATACAGAAAAGTTGGAAGTCTCCTCCTAGTTGTATACAGAAAAGTTGGAAATCTCCTCCTAGTTGTGTACAGAAAAGTTGGAAGTCTCCTCCTAGTTGTATACAGAAAAGTTGGAAGTCTCTTCCTAGTTGTATACAGAAAAGTTGGAAGTCTCCTCCTAGTTGTATACAGAAAAGTTGGAAGTCTCCTCCTAGTTGTATACAGAAAAGTTGGAAGTTTCCTCCTAGTTGTATACAGAAAAGTTGGAAGTCTTCTCCTAGTTGTATACAGAAAAGTTGGAAGTCTCCTCCTAGTTGTGTACAGAAAAGTTGGAAGTCTCCTCCTAGTTGTATACAGAAAAGTTGGAAGTCTCCTCCTAGTTGTGTACAGAAAAGTTGTAGTCTCCTCCTAGTTGTATACAGAAAATTTGGAAATCTCCTCCTAGTTGTATACAGAAAAGTTGGAAGTCTCCTCCTAGTTGTATACAGAAAAGTTGGAAGTCTCCTCCTAGTTGTATACAGAAAAGTTGGAAGTCTCCTCCTAGTTATGTACAGAAAAGTTGGAAGTCTCCTCCTAGTTATGTACAGAAAAGTTGGAAGTCTCCTCCTAGTTATGTACAGAAAAGTTGGAAGTCTCCTCCTAGTTGTATACAGAAAAGTTGGAAGTCTCCTCCTAGTTGTGTACAGAAAAGTTGGAAGTTTCCTCCTAGTTGTATACAGAAAAGTTGGAAGTCTCCTCCTAGTTGTATACAGAAAAGTTGGAAGTCTCCTCCTAGTTGTGTACAGAAAAGTTGGAAGTCTCCTCCTAGTTGTGTACAGAAAAGTTGGAAGTCTCCTCCTAGTTGTATACAGAAAAGTTGGAAGTCTCCTCCTAGTTGTATACAGAAAAGTTGGAAGTCTCCTCCTAGTTGTGTACAGAAAAGTTGGAAGTCTCCTCCTAGTTGTATACAGAAAAGTTGGAAGTCTCCTCCTAGTTGTATACAGAAAAGTTGGAAGTCTCCTCCTAGTTGTATACAGAAAAGTTGGAAGTCTCCTCCTAGTTGTATACAGAAAAGTTGGAAGTCTCCTCCTAGTTGTATACAGAAAAGTTGGAAGTCTCCTCCTAGTTGTGTACAGAAAAGTTGGAAGTCTCCTCCTAGTTGTGTACAGAAAAGTTGGAAGTCTCCTCCTAGTTGTGTACAGAAAAGTTGGAAGTCTCCTCCTAGTTGTATACAGAAAAGTTGGAAGTCTCCTCCTAGTTGTATACAGAAAATTTGGAAATCTCCTCCTAGTTGTATACAGAAAAGTTGGAAGTCTTCTCCTAGTTGTATACAGAAAAGTTGGAAGTCTCCTCCTAGTTGTATACAGAAAAGTTGGAAGTCTCCTCCTAGTTGTGTACAGAAAAGTTGGAAGTCTCCTCCTAGTTGTGTACAGAAAAGTGGTAGTCCCCTCCCAGTTGTGTACAGAAAAGTGGTAGTCCCCTCCCAGTTGTGTACGAGGGAAAACATTAACCGCGAGCTCCAGAGTTAACGAAAATATTTTTTCTAGAGGAATGAACTCCAATATGTCAGTTCTTTCTCCTTCTTCTCCTTCGCCTTATGGAGACAAATGCGATATAAGTCATGCAGAAACTAGATGTGTTGTCCTACAGGTCTGTAGGCACTCAACTTGCACAACAAACTCAGGCTCCAAGTTGCAAATCACATACAGACCACAAAGACTACTTTAGCAAGTGGTTGATGTAGAATTATTTCATCATCTGTTGAGCGTCAACATCGTAATTGATAGCAAACACCAGAGACAGAGACTTCTGGAGATCTATGATCTGCTATACCAGCCTTGAACGGCACTTGATGATGATAATGATGATGTAGAGTCAACAAATAAGAAGAAAGTTATTTGTTGAAATAAAGAAACACACACACGCACACACACACACACATACATGCACACACACAAACAAACAAGAAAAAACACACACACATGCAGATGATGCTATCTGCAGATTAAGTTTACCAATCATTATCTCAAGTCTCTCATCATGTTTATCTTGTCGATCCAGTAGCACACTCGCTGTCGGAGATAAAGTAGATATAGTTCGTTAGTCATCAGATCATCACTGTTATACGTTAATTAGTCATCAGATCATCACTGTTATACGTTAGTTAGTCATCAGACCATCACTGTTATACGTTAATTAGTCATCAGACCATCACTGTTATACGTTAGTTAGTCATCAGACCATCACTGTTATACGTTAATTAGTCATCAGACCATCACTGTTATACATCAAATAGTCTCACAGCTGCTATGATCTCATCGTCAGTTCTTACAAACGAACGTAGATGATATAGACAAGTATACCACATAATTACAAAGGAAAGGAAAAAATAATTTAAAAGAAATTGAAATAGCAACAATCGATGTTTTGACCATAGTGCTTTTTGAAGACATCACATACAGGCACGAAATACTAACTAAACTGAAACAGAGATCTTCAGTTCAAAAACGAAGAGAATACGTCACGAAATTCTACGACCTGGAGCCTAATCGATCATCAACATGAACACAGATTTGTATGCGGACTACACTACCTGCACAGAAAATTCATCTATCTGAAGCCGGATGTGTATACTACGCACTGCTTGGCACTTAGCATTGGAGAACATGATCGCGCTTAATTGGGTACAAAAACAACAAAAACAACATCATTACATGATTATGATATCTTTACTCTAACATCTCCACCCCGACCGTTAATCTGATTAATCTAATTTGAGTATTCAGAAATATAAGTCATATAAGTTTCTAAACTAATTATTTTATTTTCTTACTTTAACATTACAGCCACATAAGCTCGAATGTAAGTATTCTTAGAAAACTTAACAGACCAACCTGATGCAGGTGTAAGTATTCTTAGAAAACTTAACAGACCAACCTGATCCAGGTGTAAGTATTCTTAGAAAACTTAACAGACGAACCTGATCCAGGTGTAAGTATTCTTAGAAAACTTAACAGACGAACCTGATCCAGGTGTAAGTATTCTTAGAAAACTTAACAGACCAACCTGATGCAGGTGTAAGTATTCTTAGAAAACTTAACAGACGAACCTGATCCAGGTGTAAGTATTCTTAGAAAACTTAACAGACCAACCTGATGCAGGTGTAAGTATTCTTAGAAAACTTAACAGACGAACCTGATCCAGGTGTAAGTATTCTTAGAAAACTTAACAGACCAACCTGATGCAGGTGTAAGTATTCTTAGAAAACTTAACAGACCAACCTGATCCAGGTGTAAGTATTCTTAGAAAACTTAACAGACCAACCTGATCCAGGTGTAAGTATTCTTAAATAACTTAATAAAACAATCTTGTCCAGATGTTAATATTTTTGAAAAAGTTATATTTTAACACAAACAACATTCGATTGGTTCATCTTATGATCCGGTAACTTGTCCTGAGTAGAACGTTACCAACATGGCAGTCCTTTTGCTATTTATATTTCTCTCATATACCAGATGTCCCACTTCTCTATTTGTCATGCGCAAATCATTAGTCCCATCCTGAAGCTATCTTCTCTACTGTCTTTTAAAATACTCTTTGCTGTGATGTCTCTCTTTTAAAATACTCTTTGCTGTGGATGTCTCTCTTTTAAAATTGTGTACTCCAGTTTATCATACCTTTTTATATGACCTAAATACTACAAATGATTTCTTGTTGGGTATATGTCTACTTATTATGATGGTGATATTGATCTTTTAGCCAGCATATACGAGGATGCTCAAAGGAAATTAGATATACTTTCCAGAACAGCTCAAACAATAGAACTTAAAATAAATATAGCAAAAACGAAGATAATGAGAAATAATCATAAATTTGAGAACTCGATTGTATTATAAAATGAAGTCATAGAGGAAGTCCAGGATTTTGTATACCTGAGAAGTACAGTATCGCAAGATGAAGATTTTGTATACCTGAGAAGCACAGTATCGCAAGATGAAGATTTTGTATACCTGAGAAGTACAGTATCGCAAGATGAAGATTTTGTATACCTGGGAAGTACAGTATCGCAAGATGAAGATTTTGTATACCTGAGAAGTACAATATCGCCAGATGAAGATTTTGTATACCTGAGAAGCACAGTATTGCAAGATGGAGATTCAGAAAATGATATCATCGAATAAATCAAAAACGCAAGACAAACTTTTGCCATGCTCAACAAAATCTGGAAAACAAAAGGGCTAAATCTTAGGAAGAACTTAAAATAAACATAAATAATATACTTGGAGTGTTATTATACAGTAGTGAATGCTGGAAAATGACCCAACACATAATACACAAGTTTGAGACATTTCAGAATAAATGTTTAAGAATAATTTTGCAAGTTTTCTAGCCAAATACCATAACAAATGAGGAGCTTTTGAAACGAAGGACTGTGCATCCTTAGAGACCATCATTAAAAGACGAAGATTTGGTATGGTTTGGACATTGTATGTCGTATGCCAGTGGGAACATTGGCTAGAACAGATCTCAGATGGACAGCGGATGGGAAGAGAAGGCCTGGACGTCCAAAGGAAACATGGAGAAGAACGATGGAGAGAGAGTTGAAGGAGTGTGGGAGACGGTTGATAGAAAGGCAGCAGAACAGCAACAGTGGAGGTCTCTTGTGGAAGCCTGATGTGTCAATCGGGACAGGAAGAGGATATAGATCGATATGTCAGTTTTCTTTATTATGTGCTTTTTCTGGATAAATCTATTTGTTCTCGCTTCTGTCCATGATATACGGACGACCATTCTGTCCATGATATTCGGATGACCATTCTGTCCATGATATACGGAGGAATCTTCTGTAACATTTATATTGAAAATCGCATTTTTCTTACCCACTGCCTTGTTAAATGTCCATGTCTGAGACTCATACGTTGCCACTAGGAAATATTCATGCTTTTACTGCCCTGATTTTTGTTTTCCTTTGAGTTTTATTTCACATTGTATTTAGTCAAGATTGTGTAAGGCTAATTATGTTCTTCTTTTACTTTCCTTTATCTCATTTCTATGTCTTGTTAACAGTTAACTTTTACTTTCCTTTATCTCATTTCTATGACTTGTTAACAGTTAACTTTTACTTTCCTTTATCTCATTTCTATGAATGGTTAACAGTTAACTTTTACTTTCCTTTATCTCATTTCTATGAATGGTTAACAGTTAACTTTTACTTTCAATTATCTCATTTCTATGACTTGTTAACAGTTAACTTTTACTTTCCTTTATCTCATTTCTATGACTTGTTAACAGTTAACTTTTACTTTCCTTTATCTCATTTCTATGAATGGTTAACAGTTAACTTTTACTTTCCTTTATCTCATTTCTATGAATGGTTAACAGTTAACTTTTACTTTCAATTATCTCATTTCTATGACTTGTTAACAGTTAACTTTTACTTTCCTTTATCTCATTTCTATGACTTGTTAACAGTTAACTTTTACTTTCCTTTATCTCATTTCTATGACTTGTTAACAGTTAACTTTTACTTTCATTTATCTCATTTCTATGACTTGTTAACAGTTAACTTTTACTTTCCTTTATCTCATTTCTATGACTTGTTAACAGTTAACTTTTACTTTCCTTTATCTCATTTCTATGACTTGTTAACAGTTAACTTTTACTTTCCTTTATCTCATTTCTATGACTTGTTAACAGTTAACTTTTACTTTCCTTTATCTCATTTCTATGACTTGTTAACAGTTAACTTTTACTTTCCTTTATCTCATTTCTATGACTTGTTAACAGTTAACTTTTACTTTCCTTTATCTCATTTCTATGACTTGTTAACTGTTAACTTTTACTTTCCTTTATCTCATTTCTATGACTTGTTAACTGTTAACTTTTACTTTCCTTTATCTCATTTCTATCGCTTGTTAACTGTTAACTTTTACTTTCCTTTATCTCATTTCTATGTCTTGTTAACAGTTAACTTTTACTTTCCTTTATCTCATTTCTATGTCTTGTTAACAGTTAACTTTTACTTTCCTTTATCTCATTTCTATCGCTTGTTAACAGTTAACTTTTACTTTCCTTTATCTCATTTCTATGTCTTGTTAACAGTTAACTTTTACTTTCCTTTATCTCATTTCTATGACTTGTTAACAGTTAACTTTTACTTTCCTTTATCTCATTTCTATGACTTGTTAACAGTTAACTTTTACTTTCCTTTATCTCATTTCTATGACTTGTTAACAGTTAACTTTTACTTCCTTTATCTCATTTCTATGTCTTGTTAACAGTTAACTTTTGCTTTCCTTTATCACATTTCTATGACTTGCTAACAGTTAACTTTTACTTTCCTTTATCTCATTTCTATGTCTTGTTAACAGTTAACTTTTGCTTTCCTTTATCTCATTTCTATCGCTTGTTAACAGTTAACTTTTACTTTCCTTTATCTCATTTCTATGACTTGTTAACAGTTAACTTTTGCTTTCCTTTATCTCATTTCTATCGCTTGTTAACAGTTAACTTTTACTTTCCTTTATCTCATTTCTATGACTTGTTAACAGTTAACTTTTACTTTCCTTTATCTCATTTCTATGACTTGTTAACAGTTAACTTTTACTTTCCTTTATCTCATTTCTATGACTTGTTAACAGTTAACTTTTACTTTCCTTTATCTCATTTCTATGACTTGTTAACAGTTAACTTTTACTTCCTTTATCTCATTTCTATGTCTTGTTACAGTTAACTTCTACTTTCCTTTACCTCATTTCTATCGCTTGTTAACAGTTAACTTTTACTTTCCTTTATCTCATTTCTATGTCTTGTTAACAGTTAACTTTTACTTTCCTTTATCTCATTTCTATGACTTGTTAACAGTTAACTTTTACTTCCTTTATCTCATTTCTATGTCTTGTTACAGTTAACTTCTACTTTCCTTTACCTCATTTCTATCGCTTGTTAACAGTTAACTTTTACTTTCCTTTATCTCATTTCTATGACTTGTTAACAGTTAACTTTTACTTTCATTTATCTCATTTCTATGACTTGTTAAAAGTTAACTTTTGCTTTCCTTTATCACATTTCTATGACTTGTTAACAGTTAACTTTTACTTTCCTTTATCTCATTTCTATGTCTTGTTAACAGTTAACTTTTGCTTTCCTTTATCTCATTTCTATCGCTTGTTAACAGTTAACTTTTACTTTCCTTTATCTAATTTCTATGACTTGTTAACAGTTAACTTTTACTTTCCTTTATCTCATTTCTATGACTTGTTAACAGTTAACTTTTACTTTCCTTTATCTCATTTCTATGACTTGTTAACAGTTAACTTTTACTTTCCTTTATCACATTTCTATCGCTTGTTAACAGTTAACTTTTACTTTCCTTTATCTCATTTCTATGACTTGTTAACAGTTAACTTTTACTTTCCTTTATCTCATTTCTATGACTTGTTAACAGTTAACTTTTACTTTCCTTTATCTCATTTCTATGACTTGTTAACAGTTAACTTTTACTTTCCTTTATCACATTTCTATCGCTTGTTAACAGTTAACTTTTACTTTCCTTTATCTCATTTCTATGTCTTGTTAACAGTTAACTTTTACTTTCCTTTATCTCATTTCTATGTCTTGTTAACAGTTAACTTTTACTTTCCTTTATCTCATTTCTATGTCTTGTAAACAGTTAACTTTTACTTTCCTTGATCTCATCTCTATGTCTTGTTAACAGTTAACTTTTACTTTCCTTGATCTCATTTCTATGTCTTGTTAACAGTTAACTTTTACTTTCCTTTATCTCATTTCTATCGCTTGTTAACAGTTAACTTTTACTTTCCTTTATCTCATTTCTATCGCTTGTTAACAGTTAACTTTTACTTTCCTTTATCTCATTTCTATGACTTGTTAACAGTTAACTTTTACTTTCCTTTATCTCATTTCTATGTCTTGTTAACAGTTAACTTTTACTTCCTTTATCTCATTTCTATGTCTTGTTAACAGTTAACTTTTACTTTCCTTGATCTCATTTCTATGTCTTGTTAACAGTTAACTTTTACTTTCCTTTATCACATTTCTATCGCTTGTTAACAGTTAACTTTTACTTTCCTTTATCTCATTTCTATCGCTTGTTAACAGTTAACTTTTGCTTTCCTTTATCTCATTTCTATGTCTTGTTAACAGTTAACTTTTGCTTTCCTTTATCTCATTTCTATGTCTTGTTAACAGTTAACTTTTACTTTCCTTTATCTCATTTCTATGACTTGTTAACAGTTAACTTTTACTTTCCATTATCTCATTTCTATCGCTTGTTAACAGTTAACTTTTACTTTCCTTTATCTCATTTCTATCGCTTGTTAACAGTTAACTTTTACTTTCATTTATCACATTTCTATGACTTGTTAACAGTTAACTTTTACTTTCCTTTATCTCATTTCTATGACTTGTTAACAGTTAACTTTTACTTTCCATTATCTCATTTCTATCGCTTGTTAACAGTTAACTTTTACTTTCCTTTATCTCATTTCTATGACTTGTTAACAGTTAACTTTTACTTTCCATTATCTCATTTCTATCGCTTGTTAACAGTTAACTTTTACTTTCCTTTATCTCATTTCTATCGCTTGTTAACAGTTAACTTTTACTTTCCTTTATCTCATTTCTATCGCTTGTTAACAGTTAACTTTTACTTTCATTTATCTCATTTCTATCGCTTGTTAACAGTTAACTTTTACTTTCATTTATCACATTTCTATGACTTGTTAACAGTTAACTTTTACTTTCCTTTATCTCATTTCTATCGCTTGTTAACAGTTAACTTTTACTTTCCTTTATCTCATTTCTATCGCTTGTTAACAGTTAACTTTTACTTTCCTTTATCACATTTCTATCGCTTGTTAACAGTTAACTTTTACTTTCCTTTATCTCATTTCTATGACTTGTTAACAGTTAACTTTTACTTTCCTTTATCTCATTTCTATGTCTTGTTAACAGTTAACTTTTACTTTCCTTTATCTCATTTCTATCGCTTGTTAACAGTTAACTTTTACTTTCCTTTATCTCATTTCTATGACTTGTTAACAGTTAACTTTTACTTTCCTTTATCTCATTTCTATCGCTTGTTAACAGTTAACTTTTACTTTCCTTTATCTCATTTCTATGTCTTGTTAACAGTTAACTTTTACTTTCCTTTATCTCATTTCTATGACTTGTTAACAGTTAACTTTTACTTTCCTTTATCTCATTTCTATGTCTTGTTAACAGTTAACTTTTACTTTCCTTTATCTCATTTCTATCGCTTGTTAACAGTTAACTTTTACTTTCCTTTATCTCATTTCTATGACTTGTTAACAGTTAACTTTTACTTTCCTTTATCTCATTTCTATGTCTTGTTAACAGTTAACTTTTACTTTCCTTTATCTCATTTCTATCGCTTGTTAACAGTTAACTTTTACTTTCCTTTATCACATGTCTATGTCTTGTTAACAGTTAACTTTTGCTTTCCTTTATCTCATTTCTATGACTTGTTAACAGTTAACTTTTACTTTCCTTTATCTCATTTCTATGACTTGTTAACAGTTAACTTTTACTTTCCTTTATCTCATTTCTATGACTTGTTAACAGTTAACTTTTACTCTCATTTATCTCATTTCTAAGTCTTGTTAACAGTTAACAGAGATATTCAAAACTGCTCACAGTTTCTATTTTCTTTCCATTAATACAAATACGTCTTGTTACATTTGTTTTACCATTTTTTATTAATGTTGTTTTTGCCACATTGATACATCCATTTTGTTTTTGGATTTTCTCTTTCACTGTAGTTCATAATTTCTCAGTTTACTTTTGCGCTTCATAATTATATCGGAGACCCACACCGGTGCTACGGAGTACATGCACTGTAGCTGAGATCTTCCTGTGTAAGAAAGAGATCGGAGCACACGTGATCAACGAAGTGCAATGGAGATCGTCCTATCAATCAAACAATTAATTATTATTGACAGTAAAAAGGTTTCGACCGAATAGTTTAGTTTATGTATCTTTTATCTTCCTATTATAAAAGAATTGTATTGTTGACTTTCGATAGGTTTAGTAACATTCCTCATGATATTTGCTAGGTATATGTTAAACATAGAAGGAAACAGAAGATTACAACCTTGTCTGATTCCCGTCTGTGTGTCAGGTCAATATGTTATATCATCGCGTGTTCTTACAGCCGAGATGTGATCACTGTACAATTCCTATTATTACTTGTACTAAATGTCATGAAAATTTAATTTCTTCAATTTTGTTCCACAATTTTTGTTGTTCTACACAATGAAATGCTATTGAGAAGTAAATACATCATGAATATAGATCTACATTGAGTATCAAAGCAGACATTGAAGTGGGATGCAAAGGGTTCAAGAAAGAGAGGACGACCTAAGGAGACCCTGAAACGAACTTTCCTGAGAGAGGCAAGAAATATCGGTCTCAGTTCTATGGAGGAGATTCAGTGAGTTGCCCAGGATAGAATGATATGGAGAAATTGCTTGCAGGCCCTATGTAACGTATAACGATACGAGAGGAATTATTATTATAGATCTACATTAAGCTCTCTAGATTTTTCTATAATTGTCCTCATGTTAAATATGTGATCACGTGTACCCATGTTTCTTCTATAATTGTCCTCATGTTAAATATGTGCTTACGTGTACCCATGTTTCTTCTATAATTGTCCTCATGTTAAATATGTGCTTACGTGTACCCATGTTTCTTCTATAATTGTCCTCATGTTAAATATGTGCTTACGTGTACCCATGTTTCTTCTATAATTGTCCTCATGTTAAATATGTGCTTACGTATACCCATGTTTCTTCTATAATTGTCCTCATGTTAAATATGTGATCACGTGTACCCATGTTTCTTCTATAATTGTCCTCATGTTAAATATGTGATCACGTGTACCCATGTTTCTTCTATAATTGTCCTCATGTTAAATATGTGCTTACGTGTACCCATATTTCTTCTATAAGTAAAGCGTGTATAATGTTGACGTTTTCATCATTGTGTTCCTACAAATTCTTCCCATAATTATATTTAGTGAGATTTTACTGGCGTCCAATCAGTGTCACTGTTTTACAGTTAGTACATAATTTAGTTTATTTCTTGTTTATATATTGGGATAAATATTAATCTACTTCATTCCTTTGCTCATATTCTTGTTTTACGTATATTTGTACATGTCACGTAATACATTTTTATGCTTTGTTCTGCTGCAGTTTTGATAAACTCTGCTAAAGTATTATCACATCCTTGAGATTTTCTTGTCTTCAAATTTCTTTTTTGTTAGTTCAGTTTCCTCTAACGATGGTTCCATCTGGGATTTCCTCTCTGACTATTTCATTGTATGCTCTCTCTCTCTCTCTTTCTCTCTTGTCCTTTTCGTCTCTCTTCATTGTATGCTCTCTCTCTCTTTCTCTCTCTTGTCCTTTTCGTCTCTCTTGATACCAATTTTCTACAGTACATCGTTCATATATAGAGAATTTGCTCTTGTTCTACTAGTGATCTTGTTCTACTAGTGATCTTGTTCTGCTAGTGATCTTGTTCTGCTAGTGATGTTGTACTGCTAGTGATGTTGTACTGCTAGTGATGTTGTACTGCTAGTGATCTTGTTCTGCTAGTGATCTTGTCTTGTATTGCATTTAACTTCAAACGTTCTGTTCATTTCTTTTATTTATTTGAACATTTCCTGTTTTCTCTCACATTCTTCTGGTGATCTTGTAGCCTTACACAACAGTCTTGTCTGTCTCTCTCACATTCTTCTGGTAAACTTCTAACCTTACACAACAGTCTTGTCTGTATTTTTTTTTATCTCTTCTTATGTTTCTTCTTATGTCTCTTATATTTTTGTCTGCCATCTTATTTTCTTAAATTGTTATTACTTTTAATTTGTATCTGCCTTCTGTCTCATATAAGTTATAATATATTGTTTGCAATCCAGTCATTCTGTATGTCTTTTCTTCGTTGTACTTGCTGAGAACAATAGAATAACTATTGCAAGATTGGCTCTCACATCCGATATCATCTCTTCCTGAACTGACATTAGTATTTTACAATTGTTCTTTACTTCTGCATCATTTGTTTTTAGTTTCGAATCAGTGTCTTCTATGTCAAAGTGGTTAATACTTTTGTCTGTTGTTCACAAGGCTTTTGATATTTGTCTTTAAAAATGGGTATCTGACCAAACTAAGAAATGTCTTTAAAAATGGGTATCTGACCAAACAAAGAAATGTCTTTAAAAATGGGTATCTGACCAAACTAAGAAATGTCTTTAAAAATGGGTATCTGACCAAACTAAGAAATGTCTTTAAAAATGGGTATCTGACCAAACTAAGAAATGTAGTAGAAATACAAGAAGTAATAGTTAGGAAGAAATGAAATATAAGAAGTAATAGTTATAAAGAAATGAAATACATGAAGTAATAGTTATAAAGAAATGAAATACAAGAAGTAATAGTTAAGAAGAAATGAAATACAAGAAGTAATAGTTAGGAAGAAATGAAATGAAGTTTCAAAATAAGAAGAGCTAGTAATATCGATGTTAAAATATCAGCTAAGACAAATAGATAAGATACAACTGCCATGATTTGACACTAAAAAAGGACACTTAAGACAAATAGATAAGATACAACAACTGCCACGATTTGACACTAAAAAAGGGCTCTAAATGACTGACTCCATTGCGCCGGGTTTCCCCATATAGGTCCGTCCCTGTCGGCAGAAATGGTACGTCATCTGTCGGCAGAAATGGTACGTCATCTGTCGGCAGAAATGGTACGTCATCTGTCGGCAGAAATGGTACGTCATCTGTCGGCAGAAATGGTACGTCATCTGTCGGCAGAAATGGTACGTCATCTGTCGGCAGAAATGGTACGTCATATGTCGGCAGAAATGGTACGTCATCTGTCGGCAGAAATGGTACGTCATCTGTCGGCAGAAATGGTACGTCATCTGTCGAGAATGTTGCACAAAGAAGAACTCCGTAGCTTCAGCTCAAGAAAAAAATGGCACATGTACTTGATCCAAATAAAAATAGAACATTTGCTCATGACCCCAACCACTGACACTGTCGACTGCTTCCTGATCCCAACCACTGACACTGTCGACTGCTTCCACACTCAACTCACCACCTGCTTTATTAGTTTTATGTTGACCTGCCGGAAGTGTGTAACAAGACAAGTTCTCCACATTTGTCAAAAGTATCCTGTATGATAGCGATTAGAAGGAGACACTTTACATCTCTTAAGTTAGACCCGTTCTCTGATACAATTTTGTATTATCCGTAAAGAATAAATTGACAACAACATCAAAATTATAATGTTAGCGCTTTTGTATATTGTACTAACGTCAGCCTTCATTCTCGTATCATTGTTTCTTTGACATTTTTGTGACAAGATCATTTTTCCTTTCAAATTACTCTTTTTTTAAAAATCCTTCCCAGGTTAGTGAATGATATTGATGGTCAACATCAACTGACACCAGGTTAGTCATGCTGGTCAACATCAACTGACACCAGGACAAGACAAGTTGTCACTCTCAAATATTTACTGCATAAACAATGTGTTAGACAGTAATACATTATTATGTTGTCAAATCTTTGAGAATTAAAAATTGTGAGAAATATGTTAATTGATTTGTTGTATCTGTGTTTAAATATTTCATTTTTAAATTACTTGTTGTCAGTGGCGTAGCCTGATAATGCGAGTTATGTGTGCTACTACTTAAAATGAGTATATGTACCCCTTCTACTAATTCTCATTTCTCATTTAATTGAAAATCCAAGCATATTAAAATACGCAAAGATAGTTTGGAGAAATATATTTTTTAAATGCTACATATTTCCACTTACATGTTTCACTCAAAGATCAGTTCCATCCTTCTTTCTTGTTTCCCGAACTTCTCTGTGACGACATCGTCAAATATATTTTTCATTCTCACCTTGCTCAAAAGTTCTTTTTCCATTGACAAAAGGGTAAGACGGGAGAGTCTATCTCGACCTTGTGTAGATCTTCGACAACTGCGAATTCGATTTAATGCTGAAAACGACATTTCAACAGACGTAGTAGTTACCGGAATAGTCAAGATCAATTCTGCCAGTTTGAACACTACTTTAAAACCTGAACTAAGATTATTTTCTATTACAAACTGCAGTAAGTCATACACTGAATTATTGTAGAATTCTTCCAAACATTAGATTATCACATAATTTCTTCTTCAATTGTACATAGTCGTGCATAGTAGTACATAGTCGAACATAGTCGTACATAGTCGTACATAGTCGAACATAGTCGAACATAGTCGTACATAGTCGAACATTCTACATAAACGTCCCTATGTTTCCCGTCTCAAGCCGCAATCGTTTAACTCTCTCTCTCCACAGATTTTCTCCATGTTTCATTTGTACCCTCATGCATTCTTATTCCATCCATTGTCAAACAGAGAGCTATCCTAGTCATTGTCAAACAGAGAGCTATCCTAGTCATTGTCAAACAGAGAGCTATCCTAGTCATTGTCAAACAGAGAGCTATCCTAGTCATTGTCAAACAGAGAGCTATCCTAGTCATTGTCAAACAGAGAGCTATCCTAGTCATTGTCAAACAGAGAGCTATCCTAGTCATTGTCAAACAGAGAGCTATCCTAGTCATTGTCAAACAGAGAGCTATCCTAGTCATTGTCAAACAGAGAGCTATCCTAGTCAATGTCAAACAGAGAGCTATTCTAGTCATTGTCAAACAGAGAGCTATCCTAGTCATTGTCAAACAGAGAGCTATCCTAGTCATTGTCAAACAGAGAGCTATCCTAGTCAATGTCAAACAGAGAGCTATTCTAGTCATTGTCAAACAGAGAGCTATCCTAGTCATTGTCAAACAGAGAGCTATCCTAGTCATTGTCAAACAGAGAGCTATCCTAGTCATTGTCAAACAGAGAGCTATCCTAGTCATTGTCAAACAGAGAGCTATCCTAGTCATTGTCAAACAGAGAGCTATCCTAGTCAATGTCCATACTGACATATGACACAATACCCAATTCTGACCATATATTAAAACCAATTTCTACGCCATCATTTTTATCTTGTATCTAATTTGTCCACTGAAAGTTAAATTATTATGTTTTGTTAATCTCGTCTACAAAGAATGACAGTGATTGTTGAAATGTTGTATTACTATAAATGTATATACCTTAATAACATATTTTATTTTATTTTCATCAAATATCAATAATACAAAACATGTTACATACATTTTTAAACAATTTGCAATTTCAGGAACAAATAAACTTAGATGTTAAAAATTCAATTGGAAGAGCAGTTTTTGCGCAGTCAAATATAATCATGATACACTAGTAAATATTATTCATAGATAATAATGTAGTAGTTATTGGTTATTGGTTACTAAACTGACGTCATTGCACTCCGGGCAGACCCATAGGTGATCAGTCTTCCCCAACAGATATCGAAAAGTATGCATACTGATGGTTCCTGTGGCTCGCTGATTAAACACACTCCTCACTCTGCCGTTCAGGCATCCAGTTCGACTTGTACAACGGGTAACTCTAAATTGCCTAAATCGCTTGATCGATTCAACATTGATTTTAGTGTCCTCATCCAACAGACAGTCGCGAAGAGACCTAAGAATATCACCCTTATCCATCTTCAACTCCCCAACAATCGATGCTGTTGATGCAAGCCTGCCCGCTCTCTCATTACCTTAAATAATGTAGTAGAAGATAACTATAGTAGATAATAATGTAGAAGATAACTATCTTTCTTTTCTTTCTCGAAGCCTGTATGCCTCACAGCGTCAGGTCAGGAAGAGATTTCTAAAACGGGCCCTAGTATGCGCTTCGTAGATAGTCTCTTTCGTCGCCTCTGTTATCTCTGAGGTCCATCTTTTGCGTGGCCGGCCTTATGCATGTTAAAATTGTTAAAAGACGTGTTTGCATCTTAAAATTGGCGCCATTTGCCCTATCATTTGATTTGCTTTGTTGCATCTGTGTTGAATTAGAAGATAACTATAGTAGATAATAATGTTTAAGAAAACTATAGTAGATAATAATGTAGAAGAAGTAAACTATAGTAGATAATAATGGGGAAATGTATATTAAAAGCGTTGCCGGCGATATGGTATTTGTGCCCTGTCGCTGAGATCTTTTTATCGCAAGCAACATATTCAAGCGTCACAGATTGATTACATACTTGTAAGATACAGGCAGAAGGGATATATCACAGACGGCAGAGTTATACCAAACATTAACATACATACCGACCATCGACCTGTCGTAGTAACTGAAAGAAGACAATTGTTGAGACCGAAAGACAAAACTGAAACAAAACACTGGAAAGAACATGTTATAAACTTTAAAAAGTTGGAGGAAGAAACAACCAGAGACGAGTTATATCAAGAAATGAACCAGATCTACAACACCTTACCCAAGAGAATTGATAACATCGAGAAGGAATGGGAAGTATTTAAAACCTCCATATCAAACAATTTACTAAAAGTATGTGGCACAAGAGGACCAGCCAAAGCTCATCAAAAAACAGCATGGTGGAGTGAAGAGATACAAAAAGCCATACACAGAAAGAAACATTGTTTCCAAACATGGTTGAAATCTAAAAACCATAACGACTATGTACAATACCGTCTAGTCAGGAGAGAGGTGAAAAGAATAGTCAAGAAAGAGAAAGAAAACTCTTGGTGCAAATATGGAGAACATCTAATAGACTTATGTAGGACAAAACCGAGAGAATGTTTTAAGAGTGTCAAGGCAATGAGAGTGAGATAACTACATGTGAAATGCGTTGCCTGCGAAAAGTTATCAACAACACAAGAAAAGACAGAATCACTAACATCAGCATAAGAAAGAAAGTGAATTACATAGATAAACAAAGAATGAAGTGGTTTGGCCACTTAATAAGAATACATCCAAACTCCAAAGTATACAGAGTCGTCTACAACAGAACATCAGGAAAGAAGGCAAGAGGAAGACCACGGAAAAGATGGTTAGATGGCGAAGCAGAATCCTGTGAAAGAGCAAAGATAACAATCACACAAGCCACCAGAACAGCGCAAGACAAAAACAGAAAACCACGACACAGGGCAACAACCCGTTAGCAGTGTGACGACAAAAGAAAGAAGTTTCGTTATAACACATTTTTGTTTATGACACCAAACAGAATAGAAAATATGGGACAACTAAATCAACATCAATTGTTAGGTTTTGTTTGTTGAGTTTCGTTGTTAGACTTAGTTGTTTGGTTGTTGTTCTTAGTTGATAGTTTCAGTTCATAAGTTCACTTGTTTGGTTGTTGGACTTAGTTGTTTGGTTGTTGGACTTAGTTGTTAATTTCAGTTCATAAGTTCACTTGTTTGGTTGTTGGACTTAGTTGTTTGGTTGTTGGACTTAGTTGTTTGGTTGTTGGACTTAGTTGTTTGGTTGTTGGACTTAGTTGATAATTTCAGTTCAAACGTTCAATTGTTTAGTTCGAATGTTTTGTTCAGTTGTTACCTTATGTTGGAAGTCGTAGAGCATCGTTAGATGACCTGAAAAGAAAATTATTATGTCACAATTTGTGATTAATTTACAATTATGATTACAAAATATTTTCTTCTTCTCTGGTTCGTCCGCTGTTAATTCAGGCGAAAGTCATGATGCCTGGTATTGCGCTTCTGACTGAATTTTGCGTGAGACCTAAATTACCCTTTCACAGGGGTCCCGCAACCATACGGACAGCCTCGCCGACTTCAGAGGTACTTGAAGCTTAGATCCTCCAAATGTGATTGTTGCAGGAAACCTATAGTCTGTTTAACTCTTGCATTGAGTCCTCGAACCATTGATACTTGTACGGCCAGAGTTAATTAGTGAAGTACGTCTTCTCTATCGGATTTCTTGCCTTTAGTGTGCTCGTTCCGTACGTATCGTATGATAAGCATTCTTTAATGATCTTTTAGTGCCGTAAACTTGGGCTTGGATCTACGCCAAAGAGCATTATCTACTTTGCGCTGACTGGGTGAGGTCGCTCTGGTTTAGCGGCATTTTTCGTCCCTTCTATGGCTAGTCACTGGAACTGTCTCCTTTCTTGTATTTATTGCTCGTTTACAATCATTTTTCGCCGTATATTTGGGCTTTTTGATCTTCGCCAAAGAGTATGTCTACAAAATGCGCTCTTTCTAACTATATGAGATCGTTCCGAATTAGGAACATTCCTTGTCAGTGGAGACGCATGTGCTTGGCATAAGAACGATCATATTTTGGCGGTATGCTTAGCCTTTATATGATCTGAGCCATGGTGTTTGGACGTCATCTTACTCTGTGTAGGATGATCGGCGTCCGAAAATTATTGCTCTTAGCCAATGTTTGGGTTTGTACCAGTCAAGCCTTTGCATTATCGGCCTTACTTTTCTATCCACAGTGAGCTTGTTCCTGAGTAGGAGAATTCTCAGCCGTTTCGGGGCGCGTATCGACACTTGGCAAGGTTTTACACTGCAATTTCCCTGTCCCCGGGAAACAGTGGACTACCCTGTACACATATATTTTAGAGGGTCGTTTTAATCGGCGCTGGCAGCGCAACTGAAATTTTGAGCACGCAAACATCACCCACATATGTTCTTCTGGGGATGTTAGTTGTTAATGCAACAGTACCTTGTCCGGTTGTCCCAAGGAGGGCAGTTTTGTTAGGTACAAAAACGCAACTTTAGAATTTGCGCTTAGCCAACCTTACCCAGTAAATATATCTGCGTTACGCCATTGATACGGAGTTTACCGCAATCTTCCCGTGTGTAGACACGATACGTTACAGCGTTCTTAGAGACACCTGTCGAGACTTTTGATCCGTTATTCATCGTTCTTATTGATTCTTGCCCCAACAGCTGGCAATTTGCTTGCGACCCTTTACTACTGGGGAGTTAGCATTCGTTCACTGACCACTCGGACACTGACGACTCGGACACTGACGACTCGGACACTGACGACTCGGACACTGACGACTCGGACACTGACGACTCGGACACTGACGACTCGGACACTGACGACTCGGACAGTGACGACTCGGACACTGACGACTCGGACACTGACGACTCGGACACTGCTGAGTTAGCATTCGTTCACTGACGACTCGGACACTGCTGTTTACTTACGTGTCTGCAGTTATTAGGGCAACTTTTCATCGGAAATCGGCCAGGAATGCGTGCATTTTTTCATGGATTTTTGGACATGCATTTCTTTCCGTGCTTGCACTGGTACCACTACCTGTAGCTCTCCCACGATCCCTACCTGGTTAGCGAGACAGGAACTATTGTCTGTTTCAGGGTCCACGTAGAGGTGGAGTAGGATCTTGATTAGTGTCAGCTCACTAATCATGGCACGGCGTTGTCCCTATGGTTCTTTGAGACTTACTTGGATATAGTGTACTAGACATGATCTTGTGAGACTTACTTAGATATAGTGTACTAGACATGATCTTGTGAGACTTACTTAGATATAGTGTACTAGACATGATCTTGTGAGACACTTAGATATAGTGTACTAGACATACTATAGACATGATCTTTTGTGCTGCAATGAGAGATCAGATAACCATACATCAATATTATCCATCGTCGGAGATATGAAGATGGATATGGGAAGATGCACTTTTCGACGACCTCGTGTTAGTTGTAGACACTAAAATTGATGTTGAATATATCGATCGTTTTAAAGAGTTTAGTATTGCACAGTGTACTAGTAGAACTAAATGCCTGATTAAAATCCTGAGATATGTGTTTAATCAGAGAGCCATGAGAACCATCAGTATGCGTACCCTTGGAAACTTACTAGAGAAAACTGAGCACCTATGGGTCAGCCCGTGGTATTGTAACGTTAGTTTAGTAACTAATAACCATACTTTATAATATAAATAAAATCATAAAACAGACGATAGCAAATTTCATCAGACAAATCGTCATCGTAGTCGAAAATAATAACTAATGTCGGAATCTTTTAAAGGACTTAAGTATTATTTTTCAAAGTTCTTTTTCAGCACAAACGTCACGATATAACCATACGAGGTACACTTTCTTTGGTTGAAAGAGTGTGTGCAAACTAAGAGAAACTGTACTCATTAAGAAGCAGAAGTAGAATATCATTTCTTCTCAAACATGTCTTACTTATTAAATCTCATTAACTTAGTCAAGATTCAGAACACATAATTCTTATTGCATTTCCCAAGTTGCAGAACACATAATTCTTATTGCAAGTCCCAGGTTGCAGAACACATAATTCTTATTGCATTTCCCAAGTTGCAGAACATGTAATTCTTATTGCATGTCCCAAGTTGCAGAACACATAATTCTTATTGTATTTCCCAAGTTGCAGAACACATAATTCTTATTGCAAGTCCCAGGTTGCAGAACATATAATTCTTATTGCATTTCCCAAGTTGCAGAACACATAATTCTTATTGCATTTCCCAAGTTGCAGAACACGTAATTCTTATTGCATTTCCCAAGTTGCAGAACACATAATTCTTATTGTATGTCCCAAGTTGCAGAACACATAATTCTTATTGCATTTCCCAAGTTGCAGAACACATAATTCTTATTGTATGTCCCAAGTTGCAGACACATAATTCTTATTGCAAGTCTCAAGTTGCAGAACACGTAATTCTTATTGCAAGTCTCAAGTTTTAGAACACGTAATTCTTATTGCAAGTCTCAAGTTGCAGAACACATAATTCTTATTGCAAGTCCCAGGTTGCAGAACACATAATTCTTATTGCAAGTCTCAAGTTGCAGAACACGTAATTCTTATTGCAAGTCTCAAGTTGCAGAACACATAATTCTTATTGCAAGTCTCAAGTTTTAGAACACGTAATTCTTATTGCAAGTCTCAAGTTGCAGAACACATAATTCTTATTGCAAGTCCCAGGCTGCAGAACACATAATTCTTATTACATTTCCCAAGTTGCAGAACACGTAATTCTTATTGCATGTCCCAAGTTGCAGAACACATAATTCTTATTGTATTTCCCAAGTTGCAGAACACATAATTCTTATTGCAAGTCCCAGGTTGCAGAACATATAATTCTTATTGCATTTCCCAAGTTGCAGAACACATAATTCTTATTGCATTTCCCAAGTTGCAGAACACGTAATTCTTATTGCATTTCCCAAGTTGCAGAACACATAATTCTTATTGTATGTCCCAAGTTGCAGAACACATAATTCTTATTGCATTTCCCAAGTTGCAGAACACATAATTCTTATTGTATGTCCCAAGTTGCAGACACATAATTCTTATTGCAAGTCTCAAGTTGCAGAACACGTAATTCTTATTGCAAGTCTCAAGTTTTAGAACACGTAATTCTTATTGCAAGTCTCAAGTTGCAGAACACATAATTCTTATTGCAAGTCCCAGGTTGCAGAACACATAATTCTTATTGCAAGTCTCAAGTTGCAGAACACGTAATTCTTATTGCAAGTCTCAAGTTGCAGAACACATAATTCTTATTGCAAGTCTCAAGTTTTAGAACACGTAATTCTTATTGCAAGTCTCAAGTTGCAGAACACATAATTCTTATTGCAAGTCCCAGGCTGCAGAACACATAATTCTTATTACATTTCCCAAGTTGCAGAACACGTAATTCTTATTGCATTTCCCAAGTTGCAGAACACATAATTCTTATTGTATGTCCCAAGTTGCAGAACACGTAATTCTTATTGCAAGTCTCAAGTTGCAGAACACGTAATTCTTATTTCAAGTCCCAAGTTGCAGAACACATAATTCTTATTGCAAGTCCCAGGTTGCAGAACACATAATTCTTATTGCAAGTCTCAAGTTGCAGAACACGTAATTCTTATTGCAAGTCTCAAGTTGCAGAACACATAATTCTTATTGCAAGTCCCAGGTTGCAGAACACATAATTCTTATTGTATTTCCCAAGTTGCAGAACACGTAATTCTTATTGCAAGTCCCAGGTTGCAGAACACATAATTCTTATTACATTTCCCAAGTTGCAGAACACATAATTCTTATTGTATGTCCCAAGTTGCAGAACACGTAATTCTTATTGTATGTCCCAAGTTGCAGAACACATAATTCTTATTTCAAGTCCCAAGTTTTAGAACACGTAATTCTTATTGTATGTCCTCAATGCGTCAGAAATATAACCTAGAAAGCTTACTCAATGCGTCAGAAATATAACCTAGAAAGCTTACTCAATGCGTCAGAAATATAACCTAGAAAGCTTACTCAATGCGTCAGAAATATAACCTAGAAAGCTTACTCAATGCGTCAGAAATATAACCTAAAAGTTACTCAATGCGTCAGAAATATAACCTAGAAAGCTTACTCAATGCGTCAGAAATATAACCTAGAAAGCTTACTCAATGCGTCAGAAATATAACCTAGAAAGCTTACTCAATGCGTCAGAAATATAACTAAAGCTTACTCAATGCGTCAGAAATATAACCTAGAAAGCTTACTCAATGCGTCAGAAATATAACCTAGAAAGCTTACTCAATGCGTCAGAAATATAACCTAGAAAGCTTACTCAATGCGTCAGAAATATAACCTAGAAAGCTTACTCAATGCGTCAGAAATATAACCTAGAAAGCTTACTCAATGCGTCAGAAATATAACCTAGAAAGCTTACTCAATGCGTCAGAAATATAACCTAGAAAGCTTACTCAATGCGTCAGAAATATAACCTAGAAAGCTTACTCAATGCGTCAGAAATATAACATAGAAAGCTTACTCAATGCGTAAGAGGAGCAACAACTTTCACGCGAGGCATCCAATGTTTAGGAACACCGTGTGGTATGACACGATAACCAACTCGGAAGTTCTGCAATGTGCAAATGTGCCTTCCATCATTGGTATAACCAAGCAGTTGGTATAACCCAGCAGATGGTATAACCTGCAGTTGGTATAACCAACAGTTGGTATAACCAGCAGTTGGTATAACCAGCAGTTGGTATAACCAGCAGATGGTATAATCAGCAGTTGGTATAACCAAGCAGTTGGTATAACCCAGCAATTGGTATAACCAGCAGTTGGTATAACCAGCAGTTTGTATAACAGCAGTTGGTATAACCAGCAGATGGTATAACAGCAGTTGGTATAACCAGCAGTTGGTATAACCAAGCAGTTGGTATAACCAGCAATTGGTATAACCAAGCAGTTGGTATAACCAGCAGTTGGTATAACCAGCAGCTGGTATAACAAGCAGTTGGTATAACCAAGCAGTTGGTATAACCAAGCAGTTGGTATAACCAGCAGTTGGTATAACCAGCAGTTGGTATAACCAAGCAGTTGGTATAACCAGCAGTTGGTATAACCAGCAGTTGGTATAACCAGCAGTTGGTATAACCAAGCAGTTGGTATAACCAAGCAGTTGGTATAACCAAGCAGTTGGTATAACCAAGCAGTTGGTATAACCAGCAGTTGGTATAACCAGCAGTTGGTATAACCAGCAGATGGTATAACCAAGCAGTTGGTATAACCAGCA
Organism: Arion vulgaris; assembly: GCA_020796225.1. NCBI lineage: Eukaryota > Metazoa > Mollusca > Gastropoda > Stylommatophora > Arionidae > Arion > Arion vulgaris. The sequence goes on from CM036770.1 coordinate 37,377,205, forward strand.
GTTGGTATAACCAAGCAGTTGGTATAACCAGCAGTTGGTATAACCAAGCAGTTGGTATAACCAGCAGTTGGTATAACCAGCAGTTGGTATAACAAAGCAGTTGGTATAACCAAGCAGTTAGTATAACCAAGCAGTTGGTATAACCAAGCAGTTGGTATAACCAGCAGTTGGTATAACCAAGCAGTTGGTATAACCAGCAGTTGGTATAACCAGCAGTTGGTATAACCAGCAGTTGGTATAACCAAGCAGTTGGTATAACCAAGCAGTTGGTATAACCAAGCAGTTGGTATAACCAAGCAGTTGGTATAACCAAGCAGTTGGTATAACCAAGCAGTTGGTATAACCAAGCAGTTGGTATAATCAGCAGTAAAATACTAAAATGGATGAGACATGTGAGATTGGAAAATAGCCGCATATCCCAACATGTGTTATTATGTGAACTTTGGCAAGGGAAAAAGCTCTAAGACAGACATAAGCTATCTGCAAGACCTCAATGAAGAACTTTTATATCGGTCACAAGTGGCACAAACTAGCTGATGACCTAATTATGTGGAAAAAATCATTACGCAAATGTGCAAAACTGTACAAGGAAAAACATCATTACGCAAATGTGCAAAACTGTACAAGGAAAAACATCATTACGCAAATGTGCAAAACTGTACAAGGAAAAACATCATTACGCAAATGTGCAAAACTGTACAAGGAAAAACATCATTACGCAAATGTGCAAAACTGTACAAGGAAAAACATCATTACGCAAATGTGCAAAACTGTACAAGGAAAAACATCATTACGCAAATGTGCAAAACTGTACAAGGAAAAACATCATTACGCAAATGTGCAAAACTGTACAAGGAAAAACATCATTACGCAAATGTGCAAAACTGTACAAGGAAAAACATCATTACGCAAATGTGCAAAACTGTAAAGAAAAACATCATTACGCAAATGTGCAAAACTGTACAAGGAAAACATTATACACTTGAAATGAAAGCTTACAAGGAAAACATCTTACCATACCAACACTTAGGAAAATTTTTGAGAATTCAACAGACAACACTGTCCAGAATGATTGTTTGTAGATACATCACAGTACCACACTTGTGAATGATTGTTTGTAGAGACATCACAGTACCACACTGTGAATGATTGTTTGTAGAGACATCACAGTACCACACTTGTGAATGATTGTTTGTAGAGACATCACAGTACCACACTTGTGAATGATTGTTTGTAGAGACATCACAGTACCACACTTGTGAATGATTGTTTGTAGAGACATCACAGTACCACACTTGTGAATGATTGTTTGTAGAGACATCACAGTACCACACTTGTGAATGATTGTTTGTAGAGACATCACAGTACCACACTTGTGAATGATTGTTTGTAGAGACATCACAGTACCACACTTGTGAATGATTGTTTGTAGAGACATCACAGTACCACACTTGTGAATGATTGTTTGTAGAGACATCACAGTACCACACTTGTGAATGATTGTTTGTAGAGACATCACAGTACCACACTTGTGAATGATTGTTTGTAGAGACATCACAGTACCACACTTGTGAATGATTGTTTGTAGAGACATCACAGTACCACACTTGTGAATGATTGTTTGTAGAGACATCACAGTACCACACTTGTGAATGATTGTTTGTAGAGACATCACAGTACCACACTTGTGAATGATTGTTTGTAGAGACATCACAGTACCACACTTGTGAATGATTGTTTGTAGAGACATCACAGTACCACACTTGTGAATGATTGTTTGTAGAGACATCACAGTACCACACTTGTGAATGATTGTTTGTAGAGACATCACAGTACCACACTTGTGAATGATTGTTTGTAGAGACATCACAGTACCACACTTGTGAATGATTGTTTGTAGAGACATCACAGTACCACACTTGTGAATGATTGTTTGTAGAGACATCACAGTACCACACTTGTGAATGATTGTTTGTAGAGACATCACAGTACCACACTTGTGAATGATTGTTTGTAGAGACATCACAGTACCACACTTGTGAATGATTGTTTGTAGAGACATCACAGTACCACACTTGTGAATGATTGTTTGTAGAGACATCACAGTACCACACTTGTGAATGATTGTTTGTAGAGACATCACAGTACCACACTTGTGAATGATTGTTTGTAGAGACATCACAGTACCACACTTGTGAATGATTGTTTGTAGAGACATCACAGTACCACACTTGTGAATGATTGTTTGTAGAGACATCACAGTACCACACTTGTGAATGATTGTTTGTAGAGACATCACAGTACCACACTTGTGAATGATTGTTTGTAGAGACATCACAGTACCACACTTGTGAATGATTGTTTGTAGAGACATCACAGTACCACACTTGTGAATGATTGTTTGTAGAGACATCACAGTACCACACTTGTGAATGATTGTTTGTAGAGACATCACAGTACCACACTTGTGAATGATTGTTTGTAGAGACATCACAGTACCACACTTGTGAATGATTGTTTGTAGAGACATCACAGTACCACACTTGTGAATGATTGTTTGTAGAGACATCACAGTACCACACTTGTGAATGATTGTTTGTAGAGACATCACAGTACCACACTTGTGAATGATTGTTTGTAGAGACATCACAGTACCACACTTGTGAATGATTGTTTGTAGAGACATCACAGTACCACACTTGTGAATGATTGTTTGTAGAGACATCACAGTACCACACTTGTGAATGATTGTTTGTAGAGACATCACAGTACCACACTTGTGAATGATTGTTTGTAGAGACATCACAGTACCACACTTGTGAATGATTGTTTGTAGAGACATCACAGTACCACACTTGTGAATGATTGTTTGTAGAGACATCACAGTACCACACTTGTGAATGATTGTTTGTAGAGACATCACAGTACCACACTTGTGAATGATTGTTTGTAGAGACATCACAGTACCACACTTGTGAATGATTGTTTGTAGAGACATCACAGTACCACACTTGTGAATGATTGTTTGTAGAGACATCACAGTACCACACTTGTGAATGATTGTTTGTAGAGACATCACAGTACCACACTTGTGAATGATTGTTTGTAGAGACATCACAGTACCACACTTGTGAATGATTGTTTGTAGAGACATCACAGTACCACACTTGTGAATGATTGTTTGTAGAGACATCACAGTACCACACTTGTGAATGATTGTTTGTAGAGACATCACAGTACCACACTTGTGAATGATTGTTTGTAGAGACATCACAGTACCACACTTGTGAATGATTGTTTGTAGAGACATCACAGTACCACACTTGTGAATGATTGTTTGTAGAGACATCACAGTACCACACTTGTGAATGATTGTTTGTAGAGACATCACAGTACCACACTTGTGAATGATTGTTTGTAGAGACATCACAGTACCACACTTGTGAATGATTGTTTGTAGAGACATCACAGTACCACACTTGTGAATGATTGTTTGTAGAGACATCACAGTACCACACTTGTGAATGATTGTTTGTAGAGACATCACAGTACCACACTTGTGAATGATTGTTTGTAGAGACATCACAGTACCACACTTGTGAATGATTGTTTGTAGAGACATCACAGTACCACACTTGTGAATGATTGTTTGTAGAGACATCAGCAGTACCACACTTGTGAATGATTGTTTGTAGAGACATCACAGTACCACACTTGTGAATGATTGTTTGTAGAGACATCACAGTACCACACTTGTGAATGATTGTTTGTAGAGACATCACAGTACCACACTTGTGAATGATTGTTTGTAGAGACATCACAGTACCACACTTGTGAATGATTGTTTGTAGAGACATCACAGTACCACACTTGTGAATGATTGTTTGTAGAGACATCACAGTACCACACTTGTGAATGATTGTTTGTAGAGACATCACAGTACCACACTTGTGAATGATTGTTTGTAGAGACATCACAGTACCACACTTGTGAATGATTGTTTGTAGAGACATCACAGTACCACACTTGTGAATGATTGTTTGTAGAGACATCACAGTACCACACTTGTGAATGATTGTTTGTAGAGACATCACAGTACCACACTTGTGAATGATTGTTTGTAGAGACATCACAGTACCACACTTGTGAATGATTGTTTGTAGAGACATCACAGTACCACACTTGTGAATGATTGTTTGTAGAGACATCACAGTACCACACTTGTGAATGATTGTTTGTAGAGACATCACAGTACCACACTTGTGAATGATTGTTTGTAGAGACATCACAGTACCACACTTGTGAATGATTGTTTGTAGAGACATCACAGTACCACACTTGTGAATGATTGTTTGTAGAGACATCACAGTACCACACTTGTGAATGATTGTTTGTAGAGACATCACAGTACCACACTTGTGAATGATTGTTTGTAGAGACATCACAGTACCACACTTGTGAATGATTGTTTGTAGAGACATCACAGTACCACACTTGTGAATGATTGTTTGTAGAGACATCACAGTACCACACTTGTGAATGATTGTTTGTAGAGACATCACAGTACCACACTTGTGAATGATTGTTTGTAGAGACATCACAGTACCACACTTGTGAATGATTGTTTGTAGAGACATCACAGTACCACACTTGTGAATGATTGTTTGTAGAGACATCACAGTACCACACTTGTGAATGATTGTTTGTAGAGACATCACAGTACCACACTTGTGAATGATTGTTTGTAGAGACATCACAGTACCACACTTGTGAATGATTGTTTGTAGAGACATCACAGTACCACACTTGTGAATGATTGTTTGTAGAGACATTACAGTACCACACTTGTGAATGATTGTTTGTAGAGACATCACAGTACCACACTTGTGAATGATTGTTTGTAGAGACATCACAGTACCACACTTGTGAATGATTGTTTGTAGAGACATCACAGTACCACACTTGTGAATGATTGTTTGTAGAGACATCACAGTACCACACTTGTGAATGATTGTTTGTAGAGACATCACAGTACCACACTTGTGAATGATTGTTTGTAGAGACATCACAGTACACTGTGAATGATTGTTTGTAGATACATCACAGTACCACACTTGTGAATGATTGTTTGTAGAGACATCACAGTACCACACTTGTGAATGATTGTTTGTAGAGACATCACAGTACCACACTTGTGAATGATTGTTTGTAGAGACATCACAGTACCACACTTGTGAATGATTGTTTGTAGAGACATCACAGTACCACACTTGTGAATGATTGTTTGTAGAGACATCACAGTACCACACTTGTGAATGATTGTTTGTAGAGACATCACAGTACCACACTTGTGAATGATTGTTTGTAGAGACATCACAGTACCACACTTGTGAATGATTGTTTGTAGAGACATCACAGTACCACACTTGTGAATGATTGTTTGTAGAGACATCACAGTACCACACTTGTGAATGATTGTTTGTAGAGACATCACAGCACCACACTTGTGAATGATTGTTTGTAGAGACATCACAGCACCACACTTGTGAATGATTGTTTGTAGAGACATCACAGTACCACACTTGTGAATGATTGTTTGTAGAGACATCACAGTACCACACTTGTGAATGATTGTTTGTAGAGACATCACAGTACCACACTTGTGAATGATTGTTTGTAGAGACATCACAGTACCACACTTGTGAATGATTGTTTGTAGAGACATCACAGTACCACACTTGTGAATGATTGTTTGTAGAGACATCACAGTACCACACTTGTGAATGATTGTTTGTAGAGACATCACAGTACCACACTTGTGAATGATTGTTTGTAGAGACATCACAGTACCACACTTGTGAATGATTGTTTGTAGAGACATCACAGTATCACACTTGTGAATGATTGTTTGTAGAGACATCACAGTACCACACTTGTGAATGATTGTTTGTAGAGACATCACAGTACCACACTTGTGAATGATTGTTTGTAGAGACATCACAGTACCACACTTGTGAATGATTGTTTGTAGAGACATCACAGTACCACACTTGTGAATGATTGTTTGTAGAGACATCACAGTACCACACTTGTGAATGATTGTTTGTAGAGACATCACAGTACCACACTTGTGAATGATTGTTTGTAGAGACATCACAGTACCACACTTGTGAATGATTGTTTGTAGAGACATCACAGTACCACACTTGTGAATGATTGTTTGTAGAGACATCACAGTACCACACTTGTGAATGATTGTTTGTAGAGACATCACAGTACCACACTTGTGAATGATTGTTTGTAGAGACATCACAGTACCACACTTGTGAATGATTGTTTGTAGAGACATCACAGTACCACACTTGTGAATGATTGTTTGTAGAGACATCACAGTACCACACTTGTGAATGATTGTTTGTAGAGACATCACAGTACCACACTTGTGAATGATTGTTTGTAGAGACATCACAGTACCACACTTGTGAATGATTGTTTGTAGAGACATCACAGTACCACACTTGTGAATGATTGTTTGTAGAGACATCACAGTACCACACTTGTGAATGATTGTTTGTAGAGACATCACAGTACCACACTTGTGAATGATTGTTTGTAGAGACATCACAGTACCACACTTGTGAATGATTGTTTGTAGAGACATCACAGTACCACACTTGTGAATGATTGTTTGTAGAGACATCACAGTACCACACTTGTGAATGATTGTTTGTAGAGACATCACAGTACCACACTTGTGAATGATTGTTTGTAGAGACATCACAGTACCACACTTGTGAATGATTGTTTGTAGAGACATCACAGTACCACACTTGTGAATGATTGTTTGTAGAGACATCACAGTACCACACTTGTGAATGATTGTTTGTAGAGACATCACAGTACCACACTTGTGAATGATTGTTTGTAGAGACATCACAGTACCACACTTGTGAATGATTGTTTGTAGAGACATCACAGTACCACACTTGTGAATGATTGTTTGTACAGACAAAATGTGTTTACAATTCATCTCAGGATTAAACATACTAAAAAAATATCAATAATAAAAATAACATCTTTCAACCCTTTTGGTTTAGAATTTGTAGTTTAGACAGTTCCTAGTCACATATCTTTATAATATGTTGCTGCCCGTCTGCCCAGCGTGTTCGTAGCGCGTTGGACTACGGGTAACTATTCCTCTGTGTGTGCGGGTTCAATTCCTCGGGATGGCAGAAAAGCCACAGATTCCCCAGATTTACGGTGTTCGTGGCACCGAACCGAAGGGTTACGATGTCCATGTCACCGAGCTGAAGAGCTGAAAAGCTCAAGTGCTTCTGGATCGGAAAAAAAAAATGTTGTTATTATGTTGTTATTGTGTTGTTATTGTGTTGTTATTATGTTGACAGTGGGTAATTCCTGGATCGGTGGAGCTGCATCATTACCAGGAAAGAAATTTGAGTGGGTAACAAGTCATAGGAGAGCCGCTGTAGCGTAGTTGTTAGTGAACTCGCTTCGCAAGGCTCGTGGTCTGGGTTCAGCTCCGCAATGTGCGTGGAATTTTTCCCGACCACGACGGCTCTCAGGTCGACCCAGCCTCAACTGGGTACCAGACATGCTCTGGGAAAGTAAAGGCTGGCCGGCGTGATGCTGACCACATCACCCATCGTGTGCCGACGGTCAATGCAAAATACAGGCCTAACACTGTATTGACTTATATACCACGAGGTATGAAAGGGTTCCTTAACCTTAACCTTAAACAAGTCATAGAGCTGTTGACTGTCAGCGATATGTCAACTGGAATAAAGAGGAACCAAACAACTCGGGTACATTTATTTTGTAACTTAAAACAAACATGACAGACATATTTTGTAACTTAAAACAAGCATGACAAACATATTTTGTAGCTTAAAACAAGCATGACAGACATATTTTGTAGCTTAAAACAAACATGACAGACATATTTTGTAACTTAAAACAAGCATGACAGACATATTTTGTAGCTTAAAACAAGCATGACAGACATATTTTGTAGCTTAAAACAAGCATGACAGACATATTTTGTAACATAAAACAAGCATGACAAACATATTTTGTAACTTAAAACAAACATGACAGACATATTTTGTAACTTAAAACAAGCCAGACAGACATATTTTGTAGCTTAAAACAAGCATGACAGACATATTTTGTAGCTTAAAACAAACATGACAGACATATTTTGTAGCTTAAAACAAGCATGACACATATTTTGTAGCTTAAAACAAACATGACAGACATATTTTGTAGCTTAAAACAAGCATGACAGACATATTTTGTAACATAAAACAAGCATGACAGACATATTTTGTAACATAAAACAAGCATGACAGACATATTTTGTAACATAAAACAAGCATGACAGACATATTTTGTAACATAAAACAAGCATGACAGACAGATTGTGTAGCTTAAAACAAGCATGACAGACATATTTTGTAACATAAAACAAGCATGACAGACAGATCAAGAAAGTAGAAAACTGAAAACAATACAGATATATATGCTTTCTGTAAAAGGAACCCTTTCATACCTCGTGGTATATAGGTCAATACAGTGTTAGGCCTGTATTTTCATTGACCGTCGGCACACGATGGGTGATGTGGTCAGCATCACGCCGGCCAGCCTTTACTTTCCCAGAGCATGTCTGGTACCCAGTTGAGGCTGGGTCGACATGAGAGCCGTCGTGGTAGGGAAAAATTCCACGCGCATTGCGGAGCTGAACCCAGACCACCAGCCTTGCGAAGCGAGTTCACTAACAACTACGCTACAGAGGCTCTCTATGCTTTCTGTGTTCCACTTTATTGTATAGTATCATTCAACTTTCTGTGTTCCACTTTATTGTATAGTATCATTCAACTTTCTGTGTTCCACTTTATTGCATAGTATCATTCAACTTTCTGTGTTCCACTTTATTGTATAGTATCATTCAACTTTCTGTGTTCCACTTTATTGCATAGTATCATTCAACTTTCTGTGTTCCACTTTATTGTATAGTATCATTCAACTTTCTGTGTTCCACTTTATTGTATAGTATCATTCAACTTTCTGTGTTCCACTTTATTGTATAGTATCATTCAACTTTCTGTGTTCCACTTTATTGTATAGTATCATTCAACTTTCTGTGTTCCACTTTATTGTATAGTATCATTCAACTTTCTGTGTTCCACTTTATTGTATAGTATCATTCAACTTTCTGTGTTCCACTTTATTGTATAGTATCATTCAACTTTCTGTGTTCCACTTTATTGCATAGTATCATTCAACTTTCTGTGTTCCACTTTATTGTATAGTATCATTCAACTTTCTGTGTTCCACTTTATTGCATAGTATCATTCAACTTTATGTGTTCCACTTTATTGCATAGTATCATTCAACATGTTAAATATGAATTTAGAAGGACTCAAATAATTTTCAATTAATGACATTTATCCAATGTTAAATTTCTAGTTAGAAAAAGACAGAATGTGATGAAATAGAAGATAGCTGAAATCTTGTAATACAACTCAAGGGATGTAAATAAACGACAACTCAAGGGATGTAATACAAGGCAACTCAAAGGATGTAATAAACGACAACTCAAGGGATGTAATAAACGACAACTCAAGGGATGTAATACAAGGCAACTTAAGGGATGTAATACAAGGCAACTCAAAGGATGTAATAAACGACAACTCAAGGGATGTAATAAACGACAACTCAAGGAATGTAATACAAGGCAACTTAAGGGATGTAATAAACGACAACTCAAGGGATGTAATAAAAGACAACACAAGGGATGTAATAAAAGACAAGTCAAGGGATGTAATAAAATACAACTCAAGGGATGTAATAAAAGACAAGTCAAGGGATGTACTAAAAAGCAACTCAAGGGATGCAATAAAAGACAACACAAGGGATTAATAAAAGACAAGTCAAGGGATGTAATAAAATACAACTCAAGGGATGTAATAAAAGACAAGTCAAGGGATGTACTAAAAAGCAACTCAAGGGATGCAATAAAAGACAACACAAGGGATGTAATAAAAGACAAGTCAAGAGATGTAATAAAATACAACTCAAGGGATGTAATAAAAGACAAGTCAAGGGATGTACTAAAAAGCAACTCAAGGGATGCAATAAAAGACAACACAAGGGATTAATAAAAGACAAGTCAAGGGATGTAATAAAATACAACTCAAGGGATGTAATAAAAGACAAGTCAAGGGATGTACTAAAAAGCAACTCAAGGGATGCAATAAAAGACAACACAAGGGATGTAATAAAAGACAACGCAAGGGATGCAATAAAATACAACTCAAGGGATGCAATAAAAGACAACTCAAGGGATGTAATAAAAGACTACTCAAGGGATGTAATAAAAGACAAGTCAAGGGATCTAATAAAATAGAACTCAAGGGATGTAATAAAAGACAAGTCAAGGGATGTAATAAAAGACAATACAAGGGATCTAATAAAATACAACTCAAGGGATGTAATAAAATACAACTCAAGGGATGTAATAAAATACAACTCAAGGGATGTAATAAAAGACAACACAAGGAATGTACTAAAAAGACAACTCAAGGGGATGTAATAAAATTAGATAAACGTAAACATTTTATTATTTTGAAAACTTTACTTGGTTGTGTTCACATATTTGCGTGCGTGTGTGTGTAAATGTTGTTGGGCTTGTGTATATTCATGTTTTCATAAATATCATTTTCAACTCTGTCTGGTTTGTAATTATATGTATGTGTTTGTGTGTGTGTGTGTTGATGATTTGTTATTTCATCGTATAGGAGGCAGCGAATGGTGTCTGGAAATAAGAGACATCGGATGGAATGATCATGATTGCAACACACGAAACAGTTTTGTCTGTGAGAAATAGTAAGTAGCTGTTTTCTTAATATTGAATTTAATTCATATAAGATGCACAAGGCTATAACACTGTTATATGATAATAGTTTGCCAGAATGTTACTGTGGTCTGCAAGGGAAAGCAAAGAGTTGTAAAACTGTGACATATAAGGCATTTCGTAAGCGACTACCAAGATAGGGTTGCCTTGGGGATTGAAACGTCATCATCTGGTCGAACATTTCATCTGTTAAATGCAACCAACAAAGAAAACATTAACTTCGCATGAGCTGATTGAAGGTATATGCCCCAATGGGCACGTATATATCTAATTTAAGCAGGCTAGACCAGGTGTAAGTATACTTAGATATCTCAATAGAGAACTGTCTAGTCCAGGTGTAAGTATTCTTAGATATCTCAATAGAGAACAGTCTAGTCTAGGTGTAAGTAATCTTAGATATCTCAATAGAGAACAGTCTAGTCCAGGTGTAAGTATACTTAGATATCTCAATAGAGAACAGTCTAGTCTAGGTGTAAGTAATCTTAGATATCTCAATAGAGAACAGTCTAGTCCAGATGTAAGTATACTTAGATATCTCAATAGAGAACAGTCTAGTCCAGGTGTAAGTATACTTAGATATCTCAATAGAGAACAGTCTAGTCTAGGTGTAAGTAATCTTAGATATCTCAATAGAGAACAGTCTAGTCCAGGTGTAAGTATACTTAGATATCTCAATAGAGAACAGTCTAGTCCAGGTGTAAGTTTAGTTTAGTCGTCGGATCACCATCACTGCACGTCGAACAAATTAGTCCATAAGTGCTCCGATCTCTCCCTCAGTATGTCCATCAGCTGTGGCGACTAACGACACCAGTTCTTTGTTGGTTTACAATTCTTCTTTGTCTGCCAGCATAGCGTTCTTTTCGAGCTACACCACACTTAACTGAGTTCTTGCAGTCTGGTTAGTGTTGTGGATTCACCGCTATTACGTGAATCATGTATACGCCCTCTCTCCCTTAAGGAATTTATAATATCAGCCTGGTCCATTGCTCCTCCGCTTTGGACAGCAGCCATACCTGCAAGCCTATCCGCACGTTCATTCCCCTTACACCTGCATGCCCTGGCACAAAAATAAAACTGATCTTTGTCAGCTTAGACCTCCCAGCGATTCTATCCAATGTCTCCTAGCCCATCCTGTTTCAATCTTCCTGAGCATACTCATTGAGTCACTGAGAAAACATGCATGGATAAAAGTATGTAATTGTAGCCAAATCATCGCTTTGGTAACCGCCATGATTTCCATAGTGAGACTGCTCGTAGTCACGGCAAAACCACCACTGTCTTCCTTCACAACATCACCTCCGACCTGAGCAGTGAAAGCCCACGAGCTCCGCACATGTCGAATCACCGAACCATCCGTATAAATGATTACATCATGCTCAGATGCGTTCTCAGAAATTAATGACTGAACCTCTGCCTCCACAACAAGTGGGTTATGTTGCCTGCATTCTTTATCAAGTTCGATGCATACAGAAAATGATGTAGCGATTCCTGTTGGCACTGGTATCCATTCTTCACTGGGATCAATGTCTTCAAGTGTACCCACCTGTTCAATACAGTCCTCGGCCTGACCCATCCAAGATTTTCCTCTTTTAACCTATTTCCTTTTTGTCTCTTTATTTCCAAGTGCAGATGATGTTGTGTGTCAGCATTGACTCGAAGGTATGCTCGTGCACGGCTCATCAGTATTCTATACTCCATATTAGGATAGTCAAGGAGATAGCGCATTGCCCTGCACGACGTGTCTTTAGTGCAACCAAGTATAATGCGCATCGCCTCGTTCTGTATTCTTTCCAGTCGTTCTATCTGACTATGACTGAGAGTCAGGATCGCCAGCGCATACTCAAGCACAGAAAGGACCAGACCCTGGTATAAAAGACAAAGATGTAAGTATACTAAGATATCTCAATAGAGAACAGTCTAGTCCAGATGTAAGTATACTTAGATATCTCAATAGAGAACAGTCTAGTCCAGGTGTAAGTATTCTTAGATATCTCAATAGAGAACAGTCTAGTCCAGGTGTAAGTATACTTAGATATCTCAATAGAGAACAGTCTAGTCCAGGTGTAAGTATTCTTAGATATCTCAATAAAGAATAGTCTAGTCCAGGTGTAAGTATACTTAGATATCTCAATAGAGAACAGTCTAGTCCAGGTGTAAGTATTCAAAGATATCTCAATATAGAAACCTGGTTCAGGTATACAATTAGAATTATTGTAGACATTACAATCTGACACAAACAAACATCAGATCTCTTTATTTACAAACAATAAATGAACACCAACCTCAGAATTATTCTATTAACTCAAATGTTTAAACTTGATGTATATTGTATTCTATATCAACTTTTCGTCCTCTCATTGTTTCGTTCTTCTCTTCTACACAAACAAATAATTTATTTCATATAACTTTCGATTTTATCCTTCCTAGGTAAGATAAAACTGATTGTTTACGACAACCGAAACCTGGACAAGAAATGATATTTCTCTAGAAAATCAAGTCCAGAGTTCATGTATTTTACTTATTAGACAGTAACAACTCATGATATTGTTCAGTCTTTGACAAATAAATTCTGTGAGACATTAATGTGTTCTGTTGTCTCTGTTTAAAACATTTATTGTTTGAATATTTGTACACTTCAACACAGATACAACATTTGATGTACACAGTAGTATGTGAGCTTTGTGAAACATTTATTGTTTGAATAGTTGTACACTTCAACACAGATACAATATTTGATGTACACAGTAGTATGTGAGTTTTGTGAAACATTTATTGTTTGAATAGTTGTACACTTCAACACAGATACAACATTTCATTTACACATTGGTAGTAGTAAGTAAGGCGTTTTTTTGGTTAGTATTTTGTAGGAGCATACATTATTGTAGGGATGTCCTCCTGTCCCACCTCTACAATCTCCTTATTCAGTGCTGGAGAGAGGGAGAATTTCATCAGGACATGGGGGATGCAAAGATAGTGACACTCTATAAAAACAAAGGTGATAAGGGGGATTGTAATAATTACAGAGGCATCTTCCATTTAAGTGTCACAGGCAAGGCTTTTGCACTAATCCTTTCAAAACGACTACAGAAACTAGCAGAGCGTGTTCTCCCACAGTCATAATGTGGATTCAGAGCTGGACAGTCAACAACTGACATGCTATTTACCCTTCGACAGCTACAAGAGAAGTGCAGAGAGCAGAGTAAGCCATTGTGTATTGCTTTTGTGGATCTGACTAAGGCATTTGACACAGTCAGCAGGCCAAGTCTTTATAAAATACTGAAGCATATTGGCTGTTCCCCAAAGTTTCTCCAATTGATTGTCTCCTTCCATGAGGGCATGAAAGCCAGCATACAGTTCGATGGCAGCATATCTGACAGTTTCGAGGTTAAGAGTGGAGTCAAGCAGGGCTGTGTCCTTGCCCCCACTCTCTTTGGCATCTTCTTCGCAGTCCTTTTGAACCACGCCTTAGGGGACGCTGATGGTGATGTTTTCATCCGCACTAGATCTGATGGTTCACTGTTTAACTTGGCTCGCTTAAGAGCCAAGACAAAAACGACGGAAATTCTTCTCAAGGACCTCCTTTTTGCTGACGATGCTGCCATAGTCGCCCACAGTGAGACTACACTGCAATGCCTAATCAATAATTTGTCAAAGGCATGCGACCTATTTTTTCTGATCATAAGTGTCTCCAAAACAGTTGTTTTATGTCAGGGAGGTAACACAAGAAATATCACTTTAAATGGTAACCATCTAACACCAGTTCAACAATTTTACTATCTTGGGTCCATGGTCACTGCCAGCCTTTCTCTTGATGAAGAAATCAACGCTCGTATAGTGCGGCTACTACATTGGGCAAACTATCAAAGCGAGCGTGGGACAGTACAAAACTGACAATGCAGACGAAGATTCAAATATATCGAGCCTGTGTAATTAGTTCTTTACTATATGGCTCAGAAACATGGGCAGCCTACTCAAGACACGAGATGAGACTTAACATCTTTTCGATGTCTCAACAAGATTATGAACATCAGATGGTACGAAAAGATGACCAACTCTGAAGTACTGCAATGTGCAAATCTGCCTTCCATCATGGGCATGCTCAGGAGTAGACAACTAAGATGGTTGGGGCATGTGAGAAGAATGGAAACTTGTCGCATACCAAAACAAATGTTGTTCTGTGAACTTTTAGAGGGGAAGAGGCACCAGTGCAGACCACTACTCAGATATAAAGATGTCTGCAAAGCCTCAATGAAAACTTTTCTATAGGTCCCAGCACATGGGAAAACTAGCTGATGACAGAGTTGTGTGGAAAGCCAAATTGAGAAAAGGCGCAGTCTTTTGAGAAGAGACTTATGTATGAGCTGAACGACAGGAGAGAAAAGCGAAAACTCTGAAGTTGTCACGGTAAAACACTTGGCAATTGACCGTCTGTAAAGATGAAAAAGGCCATATATATACATTATTATATCAATCTTAAGGGGTCTCAATACTCACTAAATGACATATTTTCTTTAAAATATCGATTTTCCAAATATGTTTTATTCTGTTAGTTTTAGATCTCTAGAATCAAAATCAGTAAAAAAATTGAATTTTTTTTTTTAAATTTGAAAATGAGATTTTAAACAGCCCACCCTCTCGGAGATTTAACGTATTTTTAAGAGGTAATGTCTAGAAATACCGTTCTGTTGGTACTTAGTGATGGGGATCTCTATTCTATAAAAGATATATCGAATTATATATCACTGTAAAGTGCCAGTGTGAGAAAATTGTGAGAGTTCATCCAATTCTATGGAAGCTGAAGCTGCCAAGCTTATTTTTGCCAGGTCAGTGAGAAAGAGACAACTTGTTTACTACCAGTTGCTCTGTGATGGAGATTTCAAAGCTTTTGTAGAGACAAATACATCTTTCAACAATGATATTCAAATTGTCAAAGTAGATTTTATCAATCGCATAGCTAAAAAACGTTATCTCATTAGTCTACGTCAATATTTGCCTATATTAAAAATATAGTAGTTCTCCCATGCTCCACATCAAAGAGCATGTAATATCTCAGAAGGAAGGAGGCACATATAATACAGGTGGATTTAACATATAACCATACGGGACGGATGTTCTGTCAATCATATAAGCGATTTATGTGGAAATTCTTTGGTAAGTTAAAGATCTTTTCATATTTCACCAAAAATATTTTTAAATTGCAGTTTTCTCACAATTGTGATTTTCACTAATTTGGGAAGTGTTCAGTAGGTTAATCTCAGTAACCATTCAAGATATCAATATGAGATTTGGCATACATATAGATCTATCAATACTGAGGGTAGTCAGATATAGAAATACAAGTTTTGAGAAATATATTTTTAAACACAATATTTTTAGTAACCATAGGTTCCTATTTTTTGGTAAAAATTGTATATGTCTTATTCGTTTCACTTCTATCTGCTTGTTATCTGTCCCAGAACAATTTAAAGTTGCTAGCTGCCTAGAACTATGGCTTATGTAAGTATTTCAATTTAAAAAAATGAATAATATGAATTAGTTGTGAGTATTTACCTACTTTACGGCATTGTTTATAATCCAACATGGCCGCCTTTTCCATGGCAACCCGACAAGTAATTAATTTAAAAGTTATATAATATTTCATACCAGACCGTCCCTAGTACTACCTGATAAACAATATCTCTTTTGACTGAGAAATAAGGAAGTTAGCAACCGTTTGTCCTGTCTCCCCTTAACATATGCCAGCGAAAGCTGGAAAATGACTACAGATATAGAAAGTAAGTTTAATTATTTTGAAAATAGATGCATGTGAAAAATCTTCTTCTTCTTTGTCGTCACACTGCTACCGGGTTGTTGCCCAGTGTCGTCACACTGCTACCCGGTTGTTGCCCAGTGTCGTGGTTTTCCGTTTTTGTCTTGCGCTGTTCCGGTGGCTTGTGTGATTGTTATTTTTGCTCTTTCACAGGATTCTGCTACGCCATCTAACCATCTTTTCCGTGGTCTTCCTCTTGCCTTCTTTCCCGATGTTCTGTTGTAGAAGACTCTGTATACTGTGGAGTTTGGATGCATTCTTATTAAGTGGCCAAACCACTTCATCCTTTGTTTCTCTATGTAATTCAAGCACGGTTTTGTACCAACTTTCTTTCTTATGCTGATGTTAGTGATTCTGTCTTTTCTTGTGTTGTTGGTAACTTTTCTCAGGCAACGCATTTCACATGGAGTTATTTTTTGTGACTGCGCTTTACGCAATGTCCATGTTTGGCTCTGGTAACACAAAGTAGGTATAAAAATGCTGTTGATCATCTGTTGCTTAGCTGCCTGTGAAATTTGTGGGTGCCTTAACAATGGGGCTAGCTAGTAGGTTACAGCATTTGCTTTTTGCACTCTTGCCTCTATCTCTCTATCTGGTTTTCCGTCTTCTGTGAATATGCTTCCTAAGTATTTGAATTCTTTCACTTGGTTTATTTTAGTGCATTGACATGGATGTCTAGATTATTATGTTTTCTTCCCATATTCAATATTTCTGTTTTAGTGTTGTTGATTTTCATGTCATGATTTATACAATTTATTTTCAAGGTGTCAATATGATGTTGTAGATCTTGTTCATTTTGATGTATCAGGCACTGATCATCTGCAAAAAGCAGTTCATTTATTTCATCATTATCTGAATTTGACTCTTGAGTTATTTTATCCATATATGTAAAAAAGAGTAGTGGTGAGAGGACACAACCTTGTCTAACACCTGATGTAATGGAGAACCAGTCGGTAATTTCTTCTGTTGTTCTTACTGTACTCTGGCTATCTTGATATAACCTAATAGTTGTCCCTGGACGCCATATTCTTCAAGGATCTTCCATAGTTTGCACCTGTTTACTCTATCAAATGTCTTTTCTTGGTCTATGAAAAATAATGAACATAAAGTGGAACGAATTCAGGAGAATTAATGAAATAACAAAAAGTCTGGTCAACCACTAGTGACATCTGTATACGAAGAAGATGGAGATATGTTGTACACACCTTGAGAAGATGGAGATATGTTGGACACACCTTGAGAAGATGGAGATATGTTGTACACACCTTGAGAAGATGGAGATATGTTGGACACACCTTGAGAAGATGGAGATATGTTGGACACACCTTGAGAAGATGGAGATATGTTGTACACACCTTGAGAAGATGGAGATATGTTGGACACACCTTGAGAAGATGGAGATATGTTGGACACACCTTGAGAAGATGGAGATATGTTGTACACACCTTGAGAAGATGGAGATATGTTGGACACACCTTGAGAAGATGGAGATATGTTGGACACACCTTGAGAAGATGGAGATATGTTGGACACACCTTGAGGAGAAATGATCAAAGAATATCAAAGCAGACATTGAAGTGGATTCTGAGGGTTCAAGAAAGAGAAGACGACCTAAGGAGACCCTGAAACAAACTTTGCTGAGAGAGGCATGAAATATCGGCCTCAGTTCCATGGAGGAGATTGAGAGATTTGCCAAGGATAGAGCGGTATGGAGAAATTGTATGCAGGCAATACGGTACGAGAGGAATTATTGTTATTATTATTATTATACATTATTATAAAGTTATGACATCATACATAGGAGCAAAAACAAATAAGACAAATAAAATCGTTCATCTCGGTCAGTGAAGTCATGAGAAGATAATTGTTATTTCCTTGCTGGTATGTTAGTTTTTAGTCATTATTAGATATCATACAGTACAAGTACACACATAAACAGATATTATTAAATATCATACAGTACAAGTACACACATAAACAGACATATATATATATATATATATATGGAAAATGAAAATCGTGGCATATCCTTTACATGACTTAACCATTAACCACAGTCAACGAGTCATCGATTTGCTAGGCACCACTTATACGTTCAGAAGTTTTCCATTGCTTTCTGAACGGTGAGGTCTATTTTTACCTTTCATAAAAACTCATGAGAACAAATTTGCTTCCAAATTCGTCCGTCGCAGAGTTTGAACCAGGTACTCTTGTGTTGTGTTCAAAGTCACTACCACTTAAGCTACCTACGCCCATATATATATGCACACACACATATAGATATATATTTACATACAGACACACATATAGATATATATTTACATACAGACAGACATATAGATAAACAACAGAAAAAAACCGTTGTTATATAGATGTTTATTAGCGAAATTTGTCATAGTCGGTGATATAATAAGTGGTTTTGTAAGTTAATTAGTGGCTGATATAATAAGTGGTTTCATAAGTTAATGAGTTGGTGATATAATAAATAAGTGGTTCTGTAAGTTAATAAGTGGCTGATATAATAAATAAGTGGTTTTGTAAGTTAATAAGTGGTTGATATAATAAATAAGTGGTTTTGTAAGTTAATAAGTGGTTGATATAATAAATAAGTGGTTTTGTAAGTTAATAAGTGGGTGATATAATAAGTGGTTTTGTATGTTAATAAGTGGGTGATATAATAAGTGGTTTTGTAGGTTAATAAGTGGGTGATGTAATAAATAAGTGGTTTTGTAAGTTAATAAGTGGTTGATATAATAAATAAGTGGTTTTGTAAGTTAATAAGTGGGTGATATAATAAGTGGTTTTGTATGTTAATAAGTGGGTGATATAATAAGTGGTTTTGTATGTTAATAAGTGGGTGATATAATAAGTGGTTTTGTATGTTAATAAGTGGGTGATATAATAAGTGGTTTTGTATGTTAATAAGTGGGTGATGTAATAAATAAGTGGTTTTGTAAGTTAATAAGTCAGTGATATAATAAGTGATTTTGTAAGTTAATAAGTCAGTGATATAATAAATAAGTAGTTTTGTATGTTAATAAGTGGGTGATATAATAAATAAGTAGTTTTGTAAGTTAATAAGTTTGTGATATAATAAATAAGTGGTTTTGTAAGTTAATAAGTGGGTGATGTAATAAATAAGTAGTTTTGTAAGTTAATAAGTGGGTGATATAATAAATAAGTAGTTTTGTAAGTTAATAAGTGGGTGATATAATAAATAAGTGGTTTTGTAAGTTAATAAGTGGTGGATATAAGTGGTTTTGTAAGTTAATAAGTGGGTGATATAATAAGTGGTTTTGTATGTTAATAAGTGGGTGATGTAATAAATAAGTGGTTTTGTAAGTTAATAAGTGGGTGATATAATAAGTGGTTTTGTAAGTTAATAAGTGGGTGATGTAATAAATAAGTGGTTTTGTAAGTTAATAGGTCAGTGATATAATAAGTGGTTTTGTAAATTAATAAGTGGGAGATATAATAAGTGGTTTTGTAAGTTAATAAGTGATTGATATAAGTGGTTATGTAAGTTAATAAGTGGCTGATATAATAAGTGGTTTTGTAAGTTAATAAGTGGGAGATATAATGAGTGGTTTTGTAAGTTAATAAGTGGTTGATATAAGTGGTTATGTAAGTTAATAAGTGGCTGATATAATAAGTGGTTTTGTATGTTAATAAGTGGGTGATGTAATAAATAAGTGGTTTTGTAAGTTAATAAGTGGGTGATATAATAAGTGGTTTTGTAAGTTAATAAGTGGGTGATGTAATAAATAAGTGGTTTTGTAAGTTAATAGGTCAGTGATATAATAAGTGGTTTTGTAAATTAATAAGTGGGAGATATAATAAGTGGTTTTGTAAGTTAATAAGTCAGTGATATAATAAGTGGTTTTGTAAATTAATAAGTGGGAGATATAATGAGTGGTTTTGTAAGTTAATAAGTGGTTGATATAAGTGGTTATGTAAGTTAATAAGTGGCTGATATAAAAAGTGGTTTTGTAAGTTAATAAGTCAGTGATATAATAAGTGGTTCTGTAAGTTAATAAGTGGTTGATATAATAAGTGGTTCTGTAAGTTAATAAGTGGGTGATATAATAAATAAGTAGTTTTGTAAGTTAATAAGTTTGTGATATAATAAAAAAGTGGTTTTGTAAGTTAATAAGTGGTGGATATAAGTGGTTTTGTAAGTTAATAAGTGGGTGATATAATAAGTGGTTTTGTATGTTAATAAGTGGGTGATGTAATAAATAAGTGGTTTTGTAAGTTAATAAGTGGGTGATATAATAAGTGGTTTTGTAAGTTAATAAGTGGGTGATGTAATAAATAAGTGGTTTTGTAAGTTAATAGGTCAGTGATATAATAAGTGGTTTTGTAAATTAATAAGTGGGAGATATAATAAGTGGTTTTGTAAGTTAATAAGTGGTTGATATAAGTGGTTATGTAAGTTAATAAGTGGCTGATATAATAAGTGGTTTTGTAAGTTAATAAGTGGCTGATATAATAAGTGGTTCTGTAAGTTAATAAGTGGTTGATATAATAAGTGGTTCTGTAAGTTAATAAGTGGTTGATATAATAAGTGGTTTTGTATGTTAATAAGTGGGTGATGTAATAAATAAGTGGTTTTGTAAGTTAATAAGTGGGTGATATAATAAGTGGTTTTGTAAGTTAATAAGTGGGTGATGTAATAAATAAGTGGTTTTGTAAGTTAATAAGTGGGTGATATAATAAGTGGTTTTGTAAGTTAATAAGTGGGTGATGTAATAAATAAGTGGTTTTGTAAGTTAATAGGTCAGTGATATAATAAGTGGTTTTGTAAATTAATAAGTGGCTGATATAATAAGTGGTTTTGTAAGTTAATAAGTGGTTGATATAAGTGGTTATGTAAGTTAATAAGTGGCTGATATAAAAAGTGGTTTTGTAAGTTAATAAGTCAGTGATATAATAAGTGGTTCTGTAAGTTAATAAGTGGTTGATATAATAAGTGGTTCTGTAAGTTAATAAGTGGTTGATATAATAAGTGGTTTTGTAAGTTAATAAGTGGTTGATATAATAAGTGGTTCTGTAAGTTAATAAGTGGTTGATATAATAAGTGGTTCTGTAAGTTAATAAGTGGTTGATATAATAAGTGGTTCTGTAAGTTAATAAGTGGTTGATATAATAAGTGGTTTTGTAAGTTAATAAGTCAGTGATAGAATAAGTGGTTCTGTAAGTTAATAAGTGGTTGATATAATAAGTGGTTTTGTAAGTTAATAAGTCAGTGATATAATAAGTGGTTCTGTAGGTTAATAAGTGGTTGATATAATATGTGGTTTTGTAAGTTAATAAGTGGGTGATATAATAAATAAGTGGTTTTGTATGTTAATAAGTGGGTGATATAATAAATTATAGTTTTGTAAGTTAATAGGTCAGTGATATAATAAGTGGTTTGTAATTTAATAAGTGGTTGATAAAATAAGTGGTTTTGTAAGTTAATAGGTCAGTGATATAATAAGTGGTTGATAAAATAAGTGGTTCTTCTTTTGTTGTCACACTGCTACTGGGCTGTTGCCCATGGTCGTGGTTTTCTGTTTTTGTCTTGCGCGGTTCTGGTGACTTAGCTGATTGTTATTTTTGCTCTTTGGTAGGATTCTGCTATGTCATCAACTCATCTTTTTCGTGGTCTTTCTCTAGCCTGATTTTCTGATGTTCTGTTGTAGAAGACTCTGTATACTGTGAAGTTTGGATGCATTCTTATTAAGTTGCCAAACCAGTTCATTCTTTGTTTATCAATGTAATTCAAGCAACATTCTGTGCCAACTTTTTTCTTTAAGCTGATGTTGGTGACCGTCAATTTCACTGTGAAGTACCAATAATTATAGCATGATCCTCCCAAAAATGTCTAACCCAACTGGTTTTGTAGATATGGCCCTTACAATATAACCCTTCCAAATTAAAAATAAGAATTTCAAATTAGGACAGCAATATCTCTGCTTATATACAGTTTAGACAAAAAGTGGAGGTTCATGCAATAATTATGGGTGATATGTACATCATTTGGCTGGTTTTGCATTATTTGTGCTTCATATGTTAGTGAAATCTAGTCCTTGAAGAAAGGGAAATTTATGCCTTATTTGTGCTTCATATGTTAGTGAGGATGTGGCCTAGGAGAGAAAAACGATAAGGGGAACACACTTATAGAATGGGCAACAATAAACAACATGATAATTGGCAACACTTGGTTTAAACATCATCCGAGAAGACTATGGACATGGAGAAGTCCAGATAACAACACACACAATCAAATTGACTACATTATGATAAATAAACGATTTCGAAATGGACTGCTAAATATAAAAACAAGACCAGGTGCAGATTGCGACAGTGACCATACACTACTGATAGGAAAAGTAAGAATAAAACTGAAGAAGATAAAGAGAGGCACAATAAACATCATATCGAACTCTTCAACACTCAAGACTGACACAAAAGTGAAAGACTCATTTAAACGCATTATACAAAACAGATATAACGCTATGGAAAAATAGAAACAATAGAAGAACAATGGCAGATGCTTAAAGAATCAATCCAACAAACGTCAAAGGAACTAACCCACACAACATGTCAATGGATTAAAAAGAAATGGATGACGGAAGACATTTTGGAATTAATGGAAAATAGAAGGAAAACAAACATAATAAAGCAGAATACGATCGAATCAATAAAGAGATAAGACAAAAATGTAAAACAGCAAAAGAAGAGTGGCTAAATGAAAATGCAAACAGATCGAAACAGAACACAAAGAAAACCCCAAATCAATATACGAAAACGTAGACAACTTACTTGGCAGACGTAAACGTATAACTACTGGATGTTTAAAATCAAAGCAGGGAGATATCCTGATGGAAACAGACAAGAAAATAGAAAGATGGACAGAGTACATTAAGGACTTATACAGTGATAACAGACCAGAAATACACATCAATTACAACCATGAAGGACCACAAATACTTCCATCAGAAGTTATCAATGCCATAAGACACACGAAAAAAGGAAAACCCCAGGACCAGACAACATAACAACAGAAGAAATAGAAGCAACAGGCGAATTGGGCATAGGCGTTTTAACAAAATTATTCAATGACATCTACAACACTGGATATGTACCCAAAGATTTACGACAATCCATTTTTATAGCAATACCAAAGAAAGCAGGAACGATAGAATGCGAAGAACACCGCACAATCAGCCTCATGAGTCACGTAACAAAACTACTTTTCAGCATTATTATGAGAAGGGTACGAAACAAAATAAGACCAGAAGTTAAGGAAGAACAATGTGGCTTTGTTGAACGCAGAGGGACAAACAACGCAACATATACAATAAGAACAATAATGGAAAGATCAATAGAAATGAAGTTGGACGTATACCTATGTTTCATAGACTACGCGAAAGCTTTCGATAAAGTAAAACATGGAGAAATAATCAGCATGTTAGAAAGTATAAATATTGATGGTAAAGATCTTAGACTGATCAAGAATTTGTACTGGCAACAAACCGCAGCCATTAGACTAGAGAGTAAGATTGGAATCTATCAGGCGATACAGTTAGGAGTACGACAAGGGTGCGTACTCACCAGACCTATTCAACTTATATAGCGAAAACATCATGAGATCTATAGAAGAAAAGACAGGAATAGCAGTCGGTGGACACAATATAAACAACCTAAGGTACGCTGATGACACAATTCTCATGGCTACAAATGAACACGATCTGCAAGACTTGATAGACATACTAGTGAGAGAAAGTGAAAAGAAAGGATTAAGCATGAATATAAAGAAAACAGAGGTTATGGTTGTCTCAAAGAAACAAGAAACACCAACATGCAATATCAAAATAAATAACACAACACTGAAACAAGTCCATCGATTCAAGTATCTAGGAACATTCTTAACACCAGATGGAAGATGTACAACAGAGATTAGGAGTAGAATAGCTCAAACGAAAGCAGCTTTATGAAAATGAAGAACACACTATGCGTGAACTCACTACCAATGACACTGCGAAAACGAGTACTCCAATGCTATATTGAACCAAATCTTATGTATGGCAGCGAATCATGGACACTGAACAAACAATCAATACGATCATTGGAAGCCACAGAGATGTGGTTTTACAGAAGAATGTTGAGAATTCCATGGACAGCAAAGAAAACAAACGTGGAGGTTTTAAATCAGGCCTGCACACAAAGAAACCTTATCAAAAGAATAAGAATCCGACAATCAAGGTTCTTCGGGCATATAATGCGAAGAGAAGGTTTAGAACATTTGGTGACTACAGGTAAAATTCAGGAAGGAGAGATCGTGGAAGACAGAGGGAGAAGATGTTGGATGGCCTGACATCATGGTTCGACAAAATATCGACGTCAGAACTGATTACATGCACCAAGCAAAGAGAGTTGTGGAGAGACATGATCGCCTACGCCGGCAGGCATGGCACTTGATTGATTGATGTTAGTGAAATCTAGTCCTTGAAGAAAGGGGAATTTCTTTAATATATTTTCATGAAATATTTTTTAAATAAATAGTTACAATGCATTCATTAAATGTTGTGTGTGTGTGTTGTTAGGGCTGGCTAGAGAAGCAAAGAATAGTGACACTGCAATATACAAAGCTTGTCACAAGAGCCGACCAATGTCAGGTTTCGCTTTGATATGGTTCCTGTATACGTAGAAAACATTAGCTATAAAACGCAACCAACCATGAATAAGTATAATATAAGAAAAATAAAGAAATGGACTGAGACATAAAAGATAGCAAAAGATATGAAGACTAGTCATGAGTTGCTTGAGAGACTATTCCCCTAAAAACAGGATATGCAAACTAGCCATGAGCTGCTTGAGAGACTATGTTCCTACAGACAAGATATAAAGACTAGTCATGAGTTGCTTGAGAGACTATTCCCCTAAAAACAGGATATGCAAACTAGTCATGAGTTGCTTGAGAGACTATGTTCCTACAGACAAGATATGAATACTAGCTATGAGTTGCTTCAGTGACTATGTTCCTACAGACACGATATGAATACTAGCTATGAGTTGCTTCAGAGACTATGTTCCTACAGACAAGATATGAATACTAGCTATGAGTTGCTTCAGTGACTATGTTACTACAGACAAGATATGAAGACTAGTCATGAGTTGCTTGAGGGACTATGTTCCTCACAGTTGAAGGTCTATGTCCCTATCATTTGAAAGTCTATGTCCCTATCAGTTGAAGGTCTATTTCCCTATCAGTTGAAGGTCTATGTCCCTATCAGTTGAAGGTCTATGTCCCTATCAGTTGAAGGTCTATGTACCTATCAGTTGAAGGTCTATGTCCCTATCAGTTGAAGGTCTATGTCCCTATCAGTTGAAGGTCTATGTCCCTATCAGTTGAAGGTCTATGTCCCTATCAGTTGAAGGTCTATGCCACTATCAGTTGAAGGTCTATGCCACTATCAGTTGAAGGTCTATGTCCCTATCAGTTGAAGGTCTATGTCCCTATCAGTTGAAGGTCTATGTCCCTATCAGTTGAAGGTCTATGTCCCTATCAGTTGAAGGTCTATGTCCCTATCAGTTGAAGGTCTATGGCCCTATCAGTTGAAGGTCTATGTCCCTATCAGTTGAAGGTCTATGTCCCTATCAGTTGAAGGTCTATGGCCCTATCAGTTGAAGGTATATGTCCCTATCAGTTGAAGGTCTATGTCCCTATCAGTTGAAGGTCTATGTCCCTATCAGTTGAAGGTCTATGGCCCTATCAGTTGAAGGTATATGTCCCTATCAGTTGAAGGTCTATGTCCCTATCAGTTGAAGGTATATGTCCCTATCAGTTGAAGGTCTATGTCCCTATCAGTTGAAGGTATATGTCCCTATCAGTTGAAGGTATATGCCCCTATCAGTTGAAGGTCTATGCCACTATCAGTTGAAGGTCTATGCCACTATCAGTTGAAGGTCTATGTCCCTATCAGTTGAAGGTCTATGTCCCTATCAGTTGAAGGTCTATGCCACTATCAGTTGAAGGTCTATGTCCCTATCAGTTGAAGGTCTATGTCCCTATCAGTTGAAAGTCTATGTCCCTATCAGTTGAAGGTCTATGTCCCTATCAGTTGAAGGTCTATGCCCCTATCAGTTGAAGGTATATGTCCCTATCAGTTGAAGGTCTATGCCCCTATCAGTTGAAGGTATATGTCCCTATCAGTTCAAAGTCTATGTCCCTATCAGTTGAAGGTCTATGTCCCTATCAGTTGAAGGTATATGTCCCTATCAGTTGAAGGTCTATGTCCCTATCAATTGAAGGTATATGTCCCTATCAGTTGAAGGTATATGTCCCTATCAGTTGAAGGTCTATGCCACTATCAGTTGAAGGTCTATGCCACTAGCAGTTGAAGGTCTATGTCCCTATCAGTTGAAGGTCTATGTCCCTATCAGTTGAAGGTCTATGTCCCTATCAGTTGAAGGTCTATGGCCCTATCAGTTGAAGGTCTATGTCCCTATCAGTTGAAGGTCTATGTCCCTATCAGTTGAAGGTCTATGGCCCTATCAGTTGAAGGTATATGTCCCTATCAGTTGAAGGTCTATGTCCCTATCAGTTGAAGGTCTATGTCCCTATCAGTTGAAGGTCTATGGCCCTATCAGTTGAAGGTATATGTCCCTATCAGTTGAAGGTCTATGTCCCTATCAGTTGAAGGTATATGTCCCTATCAGTTGAAGGTCTATGTCCCTATCAGTTGAAGGTATATGTCCCTATCAGTTGAAGGTATATGCCCCTATCAGTTGAAGGTCTATGCCACTATCAGTTGAAGGTCTATGCCACTATCAGTTGAAGGTCTATGTCCCTATCAGTTGAAGGTCTATGTCCCTATCAGTTGAAGGTCTATGCCACTATCAGTTGAAGGTCTATGTCCCTATCAGTTGAAGGTCTATGTCCCTATCAGTTGAAAGTCTATGTCCCTATCAGTTGAAGGTCTATGTCCCTATCAGTTGAAGGTCTATGGCCCTATCAGTTGAAGGTATATGTCCCTATCAGTTGAAGGTCTATGCCCCTATCAGTTGAAGGTATATGTCCCTATCAGTTGAAAGTCTATGTCCCTATCAGTTGAAGGTCTATGTCCCTATCAGTTGAAGGTATATGTCCCTATCAGTTGAAGGTCTATGTCCCTATCAGTTGAAGGTATATGTCCCTATCAGTTGAAGGTATATGTCCCTATCAGTTGAAGGTCTATGCCACTATCAGTTGAAGGTCTATGCCACTATCAGTTGAAGGTCTATGTCCCTATCAGTTGAAGGTCTATGTCCCTATCAGTTGAAGGTCTATGTCCCTATCAGTTGAAGGTCTATGTCACTATCAGTTGAAGGTCTATGCCACTATCAGTTGAAGGTCTATGCCACTATCAGTTGAAGGTCTATGTCCCTATCAGTTGAAGGTCTATGTCCCTATCAGTTGAAAGTCTATGTCCCTATCAGTTGAAGGTCTATGTCCCTATCAGTTGAAGGTATATGTCCCTATCAGTTGAAAGTCTATGTCCCTATCAGTTGAAGGTCTATGTCCCTATCAGTTGAAGGTATATGTCCCTATCAGTTAAAGGTCTATGTCCCTATCAGTTGAAGGTATATGTCCCTATCAGTTGAAGGTATATGTCCCTATCAGTTGAAGGTCTATGCCACTATCAGTTGAAGGTCTATGCCACTATCAGTTGAAGGTCTATGTCCCTATCAGTTGAAGGTCTATGTCCCTATCAGTTGAAGGTCTATGTCCCTATCAGTTGAAGGTCTATGTCACTATCAGTTGAAGGTCTATGCCACTATCAGTTGAAGGTCTATGCCACTATCAGTTGAAGGTATATGTCCCTATCAGTTGAAGGTCTATGTCCCTATCAGTTGAAAGTCTATGTCCCTATCAGTTGAAGGTCTATGTCCCTATCAGTTGAAGGTCTATGGCCCTATCAGTTGAAGGTATATGTCCCTATCAGTTGAAGGTCTATGTCCCTATCAGTTGAAGGTCTATGTCCCTATCAGTTGAAAGTCTATGTCCCTATCAGTTGAAGGTCTATGGCCCTATCAGTTGAAGGTCTATGTCCCTATCAGTTGAAGGTATATGTCCCTATCAGTTGAAGGTCTATGTCCCTATCAGTTGAAAGTCTATGTCCCTATCAGTTGAAGGTCTATGGCCCTATCAGTTGAAGGTCTATGTCCCTATCAGTTGAAGGTATATGTCCCTATCAGTTGAAGGTCTATGGCCCTATCAGTTGAAGGTCTATGTCCCTATCAGTTGAAGGTCTATGTCCCTATCAGTTGAAGGTCTATGGCCCTATCAGTTGAAGGTCTATGTCCCTATCAGTTGAAGGTCTATGTCCCTATTAGTTGAAGGTCTGTCCCTATGAGGGTTAAAATTACACAAGAGAGAAAATAAAGAGTGAGAGAAACGCTTTACGAAATAAAGTTAGTGTTATCATTGTTCATTATTTATTTGATGATCATCTTCATGAGAACATGCCCATAATTGCTCCGATCTCCTCAAAAGCATGTATTTTAGTGTGTTTAGACTATAGTCCGATCACAAATTTGTGACCATCGTTAGAAAGTTGTATTTGTACAATCATATTATTGTTTATAACCAAATTTGATATGTTAGTTGAGGACATCCATGATGCTAATAATATATGAATGTTCGAACAAACTATAACAACTTTCGCTATGTGTTGGTTGTTGTATCTATTGGAGTTTCTCTCATGGTTATTCCGTCTTGCCGCACTTATCGGTATGCATAACTTGCGCAACCGAAATAGAGAATACGCTTTATCTTCTTCGTTAACATTTTCAGAGTATAAGTTTTCTCTCAGAGAGTTGATAAAGTTGCTTTTGTATAAGTTTTCTCTCATAGCGTTGATAGAGTGGCTTTTGTATAAGTTTTCTCTCAGAGCGTTGATAAAGTGGCTGTTGTATAAGTTTTCTGTCAGAGAGTTGATAGAGTGGCTTTTGTATAAGTTTTCTCTCAGAGAGTTGATAAAGTGGCTGTTGTATAAGTTTTCTGTCAGAGCGTTGATAGAGTGGCTTTTGTATAAGTTTTCTCTCAGAGAGTCGATAAAGTGGCTGTTGTATAAGTTTTCTGTCAGAGCGTTGATAGAGTGGCTTTTGTATAAGTTTTCTCTCATAGCGTTGATAGAGTGGCTTTTGTATAAGTTTTCTCTCAGAGCGTTGATAAAGTGGCTGTTGTATAAGTTTTCTGTCAGAGAGTTGATAGAGCGGCTTTTGTATAAGTTTTCTCTCAGAGAGTTGATAAAGTGGCTGTTGTATAAGTTTTCTGTCAGAGCGTTGATAGAGTGGCTTTTGTATAAGTTTTCTCTCAGAGAGTCGATAAAGTGGCTTTTGTATAAGTTTTCTCTCAGAGAGTTGATAAAGTGGCTGTTGTATAAGTTTTCTCTCAGAGAGTTGATAAAGTGGCTTTTGTATATATTTTATCTCACAGCGTTGATAAAGTGGCTTTTGTATAAGTTTTCTCACAGAGCGTTGATAAAGTGGCTTTTGTCCATAGAAGCGCCTTTCTCGATCGCATCATTTTTTTTTGCCGGTGACTTCATTGCACCGAGTTTTACCCCATACGGCTCGGTCCTCTCCGCAGAAATGGCACGCCACCTGCCGAGAGTATTGCACAAAGCACGAACTCCGTAGCTCCAGCAACAATCCTAGGGATCTCTGGAAATAAACTGCACTCGTGAACAGAATGGCGCGGTCCGGACTCGAACCCACGACCTTCGACTCACAAGGCAAAGAGTATGTAGCCACTCCAGGGACTTTGTAATATAATGTTATCAAATGTTAAAAACTGATTATATATTTCTTTTAAATCAAGACAAATTTCAGTTGTAGAAAATGTTTGACAATGACAAAATGAAAGTCGCTCGAGCTAAAGATATCGTTTTTTTCAATCTATTCTTTGTAATTATTCTTTTCTGTGCTAATTTATTCAAAAGTAAGTCTTTTGATTTAATTAAATGATCTACTCAGCAGTTTAACATCAACGAGATATGTATTTGTTTATGTCAATCAAGTCAATGTTTAGTGAGTGTATACAACCGTCAGAGAGGTTTGTTGTTACGTTTAAATCGCTCGCTAGTAGCCATAAAATAACTAATTTCATGACACACCCCTAGCCTACGTTTTCATTTGTTGTCTGTGATAAAAAGGTGGGATTTTTTTTTTTTTAGACACGATATTTGACTTAATGATAACAGAGTAAGAGAAAAGTAGATAACGTTAGAACTGAGTCATATAAGTTACATCATGTTTCGGTTTGAGTTATGTTTCAACAATATCATCTCTCTACGGCAATAGTAGGAAAGTGGGCGTTGTTTTATTTTGTACTCTTCTCGCCAATGTCAACAAATAACTCAGGGGAGGGAATCGATCATGCAGAAGTATGGAAGCTGTTTAAATATGCTCCTGCTGTTTGTATGTTTTGCTATCTAGATAAATCACAAAACCGTTTATTTGAAGCCGATAGTTCAACTAAAATATTCGATATATCTGGGTACTTGAAAGAGATGATAAATACACATCTGATGGTGCAGTTAGTTTTTAAATGACATCCAATTGTCTAACTGTGGGCAGCCCAATATACAAACAGTCAAATAGTAATAAATGAGATTAGATACTTTGATATGGACATTATTATTATATCACTAGTATCATGTACCGTATTGGTTAAGCTGAACAATAAATGAGAATTCATGTAAATAGTGGGGCTTGTAAGTTCTGTTGTGGACTTTCTCAAATGTCATCATGTAAAGCAATCAGATATTCTCTTTCTATGCCGACCTCTTTCTCTTTCTCAATCACTTTACTTGCTGTAGCCATGAACACTCAACTCAATGTTACTTGCTGTAGCCATGAACACTCGACTCTTCTGTCTATTTCTCTTTCTCAATAACTTTACTTGCTGTAGCCATGAACACTCAACTCAATGTTACTTGCTGTAGCCATGAACACTCAACTCAATGTTACTTGCTGTAACTATGAACACTCAACTCTTCTGTCTATTTTGCTAACAAATGTTACCTGTTGTTACCATGAACACTCGACTCCTCTGTCTATTTTGCTAACAAATGTTACCTGTTGTTACCATTAACACTCGACTCTTCTGTCTATTTTGCTAACAAATGTTACCTGTTGTTACCATTAACACTCAACTCTTCTGTCTATTTTGCTAACAAATGTTACCTGTTGTTACCATTAACACTCGACTCCTCTGTCTATTTTGCTAACAAATGTTACCTGTTGTTACCAGGAAAACACTCAACTCTTCTGTCTATTTTGCTAACAAATGTTACCTGTTGTTACCATTAACACTCGACTCCTCTGTCTATTTTGCTAACAAATGTTACCTGTTGTTACCATTAACACTCGACTCCTCTGTCTATTTTGCTAACAAATGTTACCTGTTGTTACCAGGAAAACACTCAACTCTTCTGTCTATTTTGCTAACAAATGTTACCTGTTGTTACCATGAACACTCGACTCCTCTGTCTATTTTGCTAACAAATGTTACCTGTTGTTACCAGAAAAACACTCAACTCTTCTGTCTATTTTGCTAACAAATGTTACCTGTTGTTACCATGAACACTCGACTCCTCTGTCTATTTTGCTAACAAATGTTACCTGTTGTTACCATGAACACTCGACTCCTCTGTCTATTTTGCTAACAAATGTTACCTGTTGTTACCAGAAAAACACTCAACTCTTCTGTCTATTTTGCTAACAAATGTTACCTGTTGTTACCATTAACACTCGACTCCTCTGTCTATTTTGCTAACAAATGTTACCTGTTGTTACCAGAAAAACACTCAACTCTTCTGTCTATTTTGCTAACAAATGTTACCTGTTGTTACCATGAACACTCGACTCCTCTGTCTATTTTGCTAACAAATGTTACCTGTTGTTACCATGAACACTCGACTCCTCTGTCTATTTTGCTAACAAATGTTACCTGTTGTTACCAGAAAAACACTCAACTCTTCTGTCTATTTTGCTAACAAATGTTACCTGTTGTTACCATGAACACTCAACTCCTCTGTCTATTTTGCTAACAAATGTTACCTGTTGTTACCATTAACACTCGACTCTTCTGTCTATTTTGCTAACAAATGTTACCTGTTGTTACCATTAACACTCAACTCTTCTGTCTATTTTGCTAACAAATGTTACCTGTTGTTACCATTAACACTCGACTCCTCTGTCTATTTTGCTAACAAATGTTACCTGTTGTTACCAGAAAAACACTCAACTCTTCTGTCTATTTTGCTAACAAATGTTACCTGTTGTTACCATTAACACTCGACTCCTCTGTCTATTTTGCTAACAAATGTTACCTGTTGTTACCATTAACACTCGACTCCTCTGTCTATTTTGCTAACAAATGTTACCTGTTGTTACCAGGAAAACACTCAACTCTTCTGTCTATTTTGCTAACAAATGTTACCTGTTGTTACCATGAACACTCGACTCCTCTGTCTATTTTGCTAACAAATGTTACCTGTTGTTACCATGAACACTCGACTCCTCTGTCTATTTTGCTAACAAATGTTACCTGTTGTTACCAGAAAAACACTCAACTCTTCTGTCTATTTTGCTAACAAATGTTACCTGTTGTTACCATTAACACTCGACTCCTCTGTCTATTTTGCTAACAAATGTTACCTGTTGTTACCAGAAAAACACTCAACTCTTCTGTCTATTTTGCTAACAAATGTTACCTGTTGTTACCATGAACACTCAACTCCTCTGTCTATTTTGCTAACAAATGTTACCTGTTGTTACCAGAAAAACACTCAACTCTTCTGTCTATTTTGCTAACAAATGTTACCTGTTGTTACCAGGAAAACACTCAACTCTTCTGTCTATTTTGCTAACAAATGTTACCTGTTGTTACCATTAACACTCAACTCTTCTGTCTATTTTGCTAACAAATGTTACCTGTTGTTACCATGAACACTCAACTCCTCTGTCTATTTTGCTAACAAATGTTACCTGTTGTTACCATGAACACTCAACTCTTCTGTCTATTTTGCTAACAAATGTTACCTGTTGTTACCAGGAAAACACTCAACTCATCTGTCTATTTTGCTAACAAATGTTACCTGTTGTTACCAGGAAAACACTCAACTCTTCTGTCTATTTTGCTAACAAATGTTACCTGTTGTTACCATTAACACTCAACTCTTCTGTCTATTTTGCTAACAAATGTTACCTGTTGTTACCATGAACACTCAACTCCTCTGTCTATTTTGCTAACAAATGTTACCTGTTGTTACCATTAACACTCAACTCATCTGTCTATTTTGCTAACAAATGTTACCTGTTGTTACCAGGAAAACACTCAACTCATCTGTCTATTTTGCTAACAAATGTTACCTGTTGTTACCAGGAAAACACTCAACTCATCTGTCTATTTTGCTAACAAATGTTACCTGTTGTTACCATTAACACTCAACTCATCTGTCTATTTTGCTAACAAATGTTACCTGTTGTTACCAGGAAAAGCTGGAAAATGATTATCTTATAATATGATTATTACATCTTCTTTATTTGAAGATCAGTTTTGTATTTCAAATGACATTTTAATTAAACACTGATATTGTTCAAAAGGTACCTTGAATTTATTGGTCTGCTCTCGACAAGATTCGTTTGAGACCAAAGTAACTTGTAGATTTATTGGTCTGCTCTCGACAAGATTCGTTTGAGACCAAAGTAACTTGTAGATTTATTGGTCTGCTCTCGACAAGATTCGTTTGAGACCAAAGTAACTTGTGGATTTATTGGTCCGCTCTCGACAAGATTCGTTTGAGACCAATGTAGCTTATTGTGTCGACACAAAAGTTTGCAGCAGACTCTGTACAGAGGCCAAACGCAGGAGAATTCTTTGGCCGAGCACAAATCCTCAAATTGATCTCTTGAAACTGCCTTCACTGGGACAACTAAAGTGAGTGTTGTTGGCCCAGCGCAAAATCTAAAATTGTATTCTTGCAGTTGATCTTCTTCTTCTTCGCGTTCGTCTTTATGACCAATTCTAATCACTCTTTGGTGATATGTTTGATCTTTGCCAAGAACGTATATACGTTGCACATTGGTTTTGTAGGCCCCTAAACGCATAGACTTCTACATGTTTAGGACATGTGCATCCGATGTTAGTTAATTGCACCTAATAACAACTTCTCTCTCTCTCTCTGTCTCTCTCTCTCTCTCTCTCACTGTCTCTCTCTCTCTCACTGTCTCTCTCTCTCTCTCTCTCTCTGGAAGAAGTGAGGTAGGTGATGTTGGCGAGCACAAAATCAAAGGTTACATTTTAGCTCCTGATGACACTGTCCTTCTTGTTTTCTTGTGTTGAGCCTCAGCTTAATGTTTCTTGTGTTGAGCCTCAGCCTAATGTTTCTTGTGTTGAGCCTCAGCCTAATGTTTCTGGTCGTTCTAATGAGAAAATACAGAGTAAAAACTTCAATTTGTCCTGTGTCGACGCGTAGCCCAGAGTGATTGAGAATGTTAATAATCTGGAATAAAAATCACTGTGGTCAGAAAAATAAGACGGAAAACGTCACCTCGAACAAACTGAAACATTGGTTAAGGCTGACACTTTTCGGACGCCATTGTCCTTCATGCGTAGGAAAAAACGTGCACACCATGTGAAATGTGAACGCTTTCTGGCTCAGATAAGATAAGGTGACAATAAACAGCAGAAATGTGAACGCTCTAGTGAAGGCAAGACCACTTCCCGTATGCCCGTATAGGTAGTAGTTTAGTATGTAACAGGGTTATGCAGGACCAGAGGATGGAACAGTGGTCAACTGGCAAGACATACTTTATACTCCAGCTGATGGTAAAAATGGCGAGCCATACTACATTGAGAAATAGGTAACGGTCAATCCATCCGGGTTACTTTTTGCACACGACCCACTTGGAGGGCAGCAGAAGACCAAGAGATCGCCATGAGTAGAGACTTACTGATGAGAGCTTAAGAAGAATGGTTGACGTTTAGACTGAGTGGAATAACTTATAGAGTCTCGGTTTCAGGAATGAGAGAGTAATAGTCGGAAGAGAAAAATACAGAGGAACAGTTTATTAAGAAATTGATGTGAATATTATTGGACACTTAATTATATAAATTTTAGGAGAACGATCTTATATAGTTGATAGACAAACGACTGTGTGGTTCAATGAAGAATAATGTGTGCGTATTATTTTGACCAGTGCTTTATTTGTGACCATTTGCAATTGGTACTCTGTATATTGTGCAAAATAGTCATATAATTGCTGTGAGGTACTTTACTTTTGGAGCAGTACCTGTTGTCTCTATCTCGATCACATACTCCGTAGCAGTACATGCTGGTATTATCAACAATAACCCAGGAGAACGGTCCTATATAGATAATTGACTGTGCGTTAAGACGTTTAAAATTGTGTATTTCGCTTCGACTGAGAAAAGCATGTGACAACAGTGTAGGATTTGTGAATTAAATTGGACAGGATGGTTTCCAGTAACTAAAACGTACTAGATCTTGACCAGTTCCAAACCAGACCAGGAGCCAGGGCGAAGAGCGAAGCCTGTGATCCCCTCTTCAGGAGGACTTGACCACTTCCCGTCCAGACCCAGGAACTAGAGACCTTGTGTGGGGATACCCTTGCTGATATTGTAGCCTGATCGCCCCTTCAGCAGCAACGGAGGTGTGCCTCTATGCATCTCGTTTGTTTTCCTATCAAGACTGCAGTATTTAGGTAATGAGACTGTTCACGATCATCATATGTTGACTTGTGAAATTATATATTCCTTTTCTGTTGTGTGTGCAGGCAGGACCGGTTAGACAGGCAGGACCGGTTAGACAGGCAGGACCGGTTAGACATGGCAGGACCGGTTAGACAGGCAGGACTGGTTAGACAGGCAGGACCGGGTAGACAGGGAGAAGATTTGTATAAATATCTGTATGTGGGATATTGTTGGTGTTGTATTAAGTTCCTAGGCTAGTGAGCTCATTCATGAGTTTTGTTTGTTTCCTAATCAAAAATAAAGTTCTCATAAGTTGAAGTATATCTCCATCTGATGTAAATGAATAGTATCTTGTGTTGAGTGTGAGTTAGTGCAGACTATTGAAGTATATCTCGACCTTATGTAAATGAATAGTATCTTATGTTGAGTGTGAGTTAGTGCAGACTATTGAAGTATATCTCTCGATCTGATGTAAATGAATAGTATCTTGTGTTGAAGTGTGAGTTAGTGCAGACTATTGAAGTATATCTCTCGAACTTATGTAAATGAATGGTATCTTGTGTTGAGTGTGAGTTAGTGCAGACTATTGAAGTATATCTCTCGAACTTATGTAAATGAATGATATCTTGTGTTGAGTGTGAGTTAGTGCAGACTATTGAAGTATATCTCGATCTGATGTAAATGAATAGTATCTTGTGTTGAAGTGTGAGTTAGTGCAGACAATTGAAGTATATCTCGATCTGATGTAAATGAATAGTATCTTGTGTTGAGTGTGAGTTAGTGCAGACTATTGAAGTATATCTCTCGAACTTATGTAAATGAATGGTATCTTGTGTTGAGTGTGAGTTAGTGCAGACTATTGAAGTATATCTCTCGAACTTATGTAAATGAATGATATCTTGTGTTGAGTGTGAGTTAGTGCAGACTATTGAAGTATATCTCGATCTGATGTAAATGAATAGTATCTTGTGTTGAAGTGTGAGTTAGTGCAGACAATTGAAGTATATCTCCATCTGATGTAAATGAATAGTATCTTGTGTTGAGTGTGAGTTAGTGCAGACTATTGAAGTATATCTCCATCTGATGTAAATGAATAGTATCTTATGTTGAGTGTGAGTTAGTGCAGACTATTGAAGTATATCTCTCCATCTGATGTAAATGAATAGTATCTTGTGTTGAAGTGTGAGTTAGTGCAGACTATTGAAGTATATCTCCATCTGATGTAAATGAATGGTATCTTGTGTTGAGTGTGAGTTAGTGCAGACTATTGAAGTATATCTCGATCTGATGTAAATGAATAGTATCTTGTGTTGAGTGTGAGTTAGTGCAGACTATTGAAGTATATCTCGATCTGATGTAAATGAATGATATCTTGTGTTGAGTGTGAGTTAGTGCAGACTATTGAAGTATATCTCCATCTGATGTAAATGAATGATATCTTGTGTTGAGTGTGAGTTAGTGCAGACTATTGAAGTATATCTCCATCTGATGTAAATGAATGATATCTTGTGTTGAGTGTGAGTTAGTGCAGACTATTGAAGTATATCTCCATCTGATGTAAATGAATGATATCTTGTGTTGAGTGTGAGTTAGTGCAGACTATTGAAGTATATCTCCATCTGATGTAAATGAATGATATCTTGTGTTGAGTGTGAGTTAGTGCAGACTATTGAAGTATATCTCGATCTGATGTAAATGAATGATATCTTGTGTTGAGTGTGAGTTAGTGCAGACTATTGAAGTATATCTCCATCTGATGTAAATGAATGATATCTTGTGTTGAGTGTGAGTTAGTGCAGACTATTGAAGTATATCTCCATCTGATGTAAATGAATGGTATCTTGTGTTGAGTGTGAGTTAGTGCAGACTATTGAAGTATATCTCGATCTGATGTAAATGAATGATATCTTGTGTTGAGTGTGAGTTAGTGCAGACTATTGAAGTATATCTCTCCATCTGATGTAAATGAATGATATCTTGTGTTGAGTGTGAGTTAGTGCAGACTATTGAAGTATATCTCGATCTGATGTAAATGAATGATATCTTGTGTTGAGTGTGAGTTAGTGCAGACTATTGAAGTATATCTCTCGATCTGATGTAAATGAATGATATCTTGTGTTGAGTGTGAGTTAGTGCAGACTATTGAAGTATATCTCCATCTGATGTAAATGAATGATATCTTGTGTTGAGTGTGAGTTAGTGCAGACTATTGAAGTATATCTCTCGATCTGATGTAAATGAATGATATCTTGTGTTGAGTGTGAGTTAGTGCAGACTATTGAAGTATATCTCGATCTGATGTAAATGAATGATATCTTGTGTTGAGTGTGAGTTAGTGCAGACTATTGAAGTATATCTCGATCTGATGTAAATGAATGATATCTTGTGTTGAGTGTGAGTTAGTGCAGACTATTGAAGTATATCTCCATCTGATGTAAATGAATGATATCTTGTGTTGAGTGTGAGTTAGTGCAGACTATTGAAGTATATCTCGATCTGATGTAAATGAATGATATCTTGTGTTGAGTGTGAGTTAGTGCAGACTATTGAAGTATATCTCGATCTGATGTAAATGAATGATATCTTGTGTTGAGTGTGAGTTAGTGCAGACTATTGAAGTATATCTCCATCTGATGTAAATGAATGATATCTTGTGTTGAGTGTGAGTTAGTGCAGACTATTGAAGTATATCTCGATCTGATATAAATGAATGATATCTTGTGTTGAGTGTGAGTTAGTGCAGACTATTGAAGTATATCTCCATCTGATGTAAATGAATGATATCTTGTGTTGAGTGTGAGTTAGTGCAGACTATTGAAGTATATCTCGATCTGATGTAAATGAATGATATCTTGTGTTGAGTGTGAGTTAGTGCAGACTATTGAAGTATATCTCCATCTGATGTAAATGAATGATATCTTGTGTTGAGTGTGAGTTAGTGCAGACTATTGAAGTATATCTCCATCTGATGTAAATGAATGATATCTTGTGTTGAGTGTGAGTTAGTGCAGACTATTGAAGTATATCTCCATCTGATGTAAATGAATGATATCTTGTGTTGAGTGTGAGTTAGTGCAGACTATTGAAGTATATCTCCATCTGATGTAAATGAATGATATCTTGTGTTGAGTGTGAGTTAGTGCAGACTATTGAAGTATATCTCCATCTGATGTAAATGAATGATATCTTGTGTTGAGTGTGAGTTAGTGCAGACTATTGAAGTATATCTCCATCTGATGTAAATGAATGATATCTTGTGTTGAGTGTGAGTTAGTGCAGACTATTGAAGTATATCTCCATCTGATGTAAATGTATAGTATCTTGTGTTGAGTGTGAGTTAGTGCAGACTATTGAAGTATATCTCGATCTGATGTAAATGAATGGTATCTTGTGTTGAGTGTGAGTTAGTGCAGACTATTGAAGTATATCTCGATCTGATGTAAATGAATGGTATCTTGTGTTGAGTGTGAGTTAGTGCAGACTATTGAAGTATATCTCGATCTGATGTAAATGAATAGTATCTTGTGTTGAGTGTGAGTTAGTGCAGACTATTGAAGTATATCTCGATCTGATGTAAATGAATGATATCTTGTGTTGAGTGTGAGTTAGTGCAGACTATTGAAGTATATCTCGATCTTATGTAAATGAATAGTATCTTATGTTGAGTGTGAGTTAGTGCAGACTATTGAAGTATATCTCGATCTGATGTAAATGAATGATATCTTGTGTTGAGTGTGAGTTAGTGCAGACTATTGAAGTATATCTCCATCTGATGTAAATGAATGATATCTTGTGTTGAGTGTGAGTTAGTGCAGACTATTGAAGTATATCTCGATCTGATGTAAATGAATGATATCTTGTGTTAAGTGTGAGTTAGTGCAGACTATTGAAGTATATCTCGATCTGATGTAAATGAATGATATCTTGTGTTAAGTGTGAGTTAGTACAGACTATTGAAGTATATCTCCATCTGATGTAAATGAATAGTATCTTGTATTGAGTGTGAGTTAGTGCAGAACGTTCTTCCTTCCTATTCTTTCTTGTTCCTCTTTTCTTCTTCTAACCTTCCAAAGTGTTGTGTACCAGTTTAGAACTTACCCTAGGCTGCTACAAGTACTCTCTGGCATAAATCACACAATGATCGCTTAGAATAGCCAAGGAGCGGTTATTCTATAACGTAGATTGCCAAACTTTCTCGGCCCACTTTGCACGACATAAACTATGTAACGCCCCTTGCCATTGTAACAGTTCTCCAACGCCCCCACATATATACATGTATATATTTTCACTTTGATATAGAACATTGATATATATTTCTGTCATACATATATTTATGTCATTCTGTATTTATATTTCTGTCATTCAAATGAAATAGAAAAAAAGATGAAATAGAATTAGAAAACATGAAAAACATGAAATAGAAAATGGATGAAAAAAATGGATCATGCCAGATGGGTATAAGATGAATTAAAATGCAGAATTCAAATTTTTAATGATTATTCAATCGTAAAATCACAAAAAAGATGCCACAAAATGCTTCTGAAAACACTATGGCTCCCCGAAAGAGTTCAGCGCTCACTGGGGGGGCGTTACCGCCAACTTTGGGAACCCATGATCTATAGCAATAGCAGAAGTTGCTCTTTAGACTATAATCACATTCAAATTGTCCAGTGTGGTCAATGAGGGGTGTTTCTAGAGCGACTACTGAGCTTTAAACGAGGGGTACGACCGTCTGCCTAGCGTGTTCGTAGCGCTTTGAACTACGGATGACTAGCCCTCTGTGAGTGCGGGTTTAATTCCGCGGGCTGGAAGAAAAGCCACAGGTGTTCCAGATTTACGATGTCCATGGCACCGAGCCGAAGAGCAGAACGCTCAAGTGCTTCTGGATCGAGGGGAGGAAAGCCAAAAAATGAAGGGTACTGCAATAGTAACCAATACGCTCTACCTGAGTAGGAGTTTACGCCTGGAGTTGTTGTAGTCTTCTGGTATTAGTTTCCGCAACACAACACACCTGGAGTTGTTGGAGTCTTCTGGTTCTGCATAAGATCGGAAAGACACAATCTCAAATCTGCTTATAATTTAGCACAAACTATTATGTAAGAAATAGAACAATACAATACAGAAAGATACAACATAAATTTGACTTACTCAAAAACTGCACTGAAATAACTAACAAATAGCAAAGGAATACGTGGAAGATTTTTTAAAAAAAGCCTGGTTGAAAACACTAGAGCAAGAACTGAAAAATGGCATTGCATCTCGAATACAATACATAGAACGACCAAGAATAGACTAGACTGACGCGACTCTGCTGCTGCCATAAGCGCCAGAGGCGTCACAAACTAAACAGATATAGCGAGAAAGTGAGAGAGAGAGAGAGAGAGAGAGAAAGAGAAAGACATCCTTCCAAAGGTTTCGTCCAAAACAAGTACAGTAGAACCCGGTTATGTCGCCGGCCTAGGGTTTGCCAAAAGCATCGGATAACCGATGATCGAGATAAACGAAAACCAATATGGCGGCAAAATATTAACATGTGCTTGAAATTTCTTTATGTACATGATGTGCGTTAATAAATGAGAATGTACATGCACGTGTTATTTGTTTGATGAAGCGATCGGCATGCTATAAAAATGTACATACATGTTTGCTAACAACAAGAGGCATATGTGCACCAACTAACAGCAGAAATTTACCAATATAAAATAAAAACCACCATCGATTCTCGATACAAACCTATATTTATACAAACTGACACAGCTCTGAAAAGTATCGTACACGCGGTTACTATGGTTTCTTTACAAAGTCTAAAATGCTTTGTTGCTTTTTGCCTTTAACAGTCTGCTTGAAAACAAATGCTTCAATATTATTTATGCTGTCTAAAACAGATTCATCTCCTACAAAAGAACCATACCGTCGAATTTTCTGTAGCATTTCTACCACCTCACCAGCTGAGGGAATTGGTTCCAAATCTTCGTCCGCATCTTCTTCATCTTCTTTGTCATTGCCGCATGCAGATGTGCTTGCCAGTGCTGACTGTACACTTGATACAATGTCTTCATCGGTGATCACGCCATCAGTAACGACGTCTTTGTCGATTTCTTTGTCACGAAACGCCATAGTCTTGTCTGGAAGGCATTTCCAAAACACCCCAGTTTCATCAGCATTAAAAATGTTCAGAGTCTCATAGGTATCCAAAATTGTGCGCATTTGAGTCTTCAGCCATGAATCCACTTGTTCCTGTTGAACCGCAGCGCTCTCTCCACAAATTCCTTTGAAGGCAATGTTGAGCCTCTTTTTGAAACGATCCAGCCACCCCTGACTTGCTTTAAAGTCAGGGTGTCCTAGCTTTGCAGCAAGGATGTCCGCCTTCTCCATCAGCAAGGGACCATTGACGGGAAGGTTTGTTGCTCGCGTATTTGTGAACCATTGAAACACTGCATCGTCGACATCTTTGTGCTCAGCCACTCTAAGTTTTTTCTTGCTGGATCAAAGACAGACTTCTCGTACATTTGCTTTATCACGTCTGCCTTCTTTTTCCATCCCGAAATGGTGTTTGCTGGAATGCCATGCTGACGACTGAGGTCTGCCGGTTTTGTTCCTTTTTCTAGCTGCAGTATGATTTCATACTTTTTCTCTATTGACTGATTCTCCAGTTTTCTCTTAACACCTCCAGACATTTTTAGAATGGAAGAATAAACAGAATAGCTACAGCATATTATCCTTCAGACAAGGAACTCACGTGAACTCAGC
This sequence comes from Arion vulgaris, assembly GCA_020796225.1. NCBI lineage: Eukaryota > Metazoa > Mollusca > Gastropoda > Stylommatophora > Arionidae > Arion > Arion vulgaris. The sequence continues at coordinate 37,420,453 of CM036770.1, forward strand.
ACATGCGCAGTGAACCAAGTACGGTAAATTAAAAATCAAAATACCGTGTTCTTGCAAAATGGGATCTCCATTCCCACGAAAGAAACTTACATGAGTCAACACCTGCCAATATTGGACTGTATATATTACTGTAGCATAAGTTAACACCCATGGTCATGGGGATCGAGATAACCAACGTTAAGTGGCAAATTTGGCCCTCTTTTGTGCTCGAGATATTAGGGTTCGGCGACATAAAAAATCGAGATATCCGATGAGAAAATGCTAAGACAAAGAGAGAATTTGGCGATTCCACTTCAAAAGCGTAGACTTAATAGGGTTGGCGAGTTAACCGAGGTCGAGATAAGTGGATTCTACTGTAAATAGTTTTACACGTTGGACACTATTCTAAATTAGATGACTACTGTATTGGAGGACGAAGTAGATTGAACTTGTTCAATGTTTGAGGACCTCGATCATAAAAGTTGAACTAAACTGTATTCGGAAAAATAAAAGCAATTAATGTTATCTAAAATCTCTGCAGCCCACACACAAATAAACATTAACTAAATAATTGACAAAATTATAATATCATATACTAAACAGTACGTAAACAATATGTAAAAATGCGATATGTCAATTTTCTTTGATCTCAAACGAACAAACACGTTTTGCTGAACATTGCATTTCATTATAAAATGTTGTATAAAATGTAGACCAACATTTCAACTAAATTCATTATTCTCATATCAGACAACTACCAGAACTCTGATACTTTCTACTGACCTGAAGGGTTCTCTAACTGACAAGGACAAATCCAAGAATTCATAGAAAATGGTAAGTTTAATATTTAGAAAATCATGTTAATCTTCATTGAATAATTGTTTTATGTAGCATGAGAACCAGTATTTGGTTAATGGTTAGTATACCAGATTTCATGACACATTTACTAGTTGGCGCTCAGTAATATTTACTAGTTGGAGCTCAGTAACATTTACTAGTTGGAGCTCAGTAATTTTTACTTGTTGTGGTCATCATTTACTGTTGGAGCTGATTATTTAGTATCATGTTTGATGTAGGTGATGATTGTAGGAAACATTCAATGAAGATAGAAGTGGTACATGCAGGGGATGATTGATGTAACGGTTCTATTGTAAACAATGTTTAGGTAATTGTAAGTAATGTTTAAAAATGTGGATTAGTTGATGAATTATCATGTTTAAACAAGTTAGTTTTTAAGTGTATCAGTTTAAACAATGTTGGGGTTGAGTTGATTGTAATGTATATGTTTAAACAATGTTATGCATTGAGTTGATTGTAATTATCATGTTTAAACAATGTTGAGGTTGATTGATTGTAAGTATCATGTTTAAAGCAATATTAGGTTAGAGTTGATTTAAGTTATCATGTTTAAACAATGTTGGGGTTGAGTTGATTGTAAAGTTATCATGTTTAAAGCAATGTTGAGGTTGAGTTGATTGCAAGTGTATCATGTTTAAAGCAATGTTAGGGTTGAGTTGATTGTAGAGTATATCATGTTTAAACAATGTTGGGTTGAGTTGATTGTAAGTTATCATGTTTAAACAATGTTGGGATTGAGTTGATTGTAAGTGTATCATGTTTAAACAATGTTGAGTTGAGTTGATTGTAAGTGTATCATGTTTAAACAATGTTGGGGTTGAGTTGATTGTAAGTGTATCATGTTTAAACAATGTTAGTTGAGTTGATTGTAAGTGTATCATGTTTAAACAATGTTGGGGTTGAGTTGATTGTAAGTGTATCATGTTTAAAGCAATGTTGGGTTAGAGTTGATTGTAAGTTATCATGTTTAAACAATTAGGATTGGGATTAAGATTAGACAATTGTAATTGTAAATGTATCATGTTTAAACAATGTTGAGGGTTGAGTTGATTAAAATGATCATGTTTAAACAATGTTGGGGTTGAGTTGATTGTAAGTTATATCATGTTTAAACAATTTGGGGTTGAGTTGATTGTAAGTGTATCGTTTAAACAATGTTGGTTGAGTTGATTTAAGTGTATCATGTTTAAACAATGTTGGGGTTGAGTTGAGTGTAAGTGTATCATGTTTAAACAATGTTGGGGTTGAGTTGATTTAAGTTATCATGTTTAAACAATGTTGGGGTTGAGTTGATTATAAGTGTATCATGTTTAAACAATGTTGGATTAGTTGATTAAAGTGTATCATGTTTAAACAATGTTTGGGTTGAGTTGATTGTAAGTGTATCATGTTTAAACAATGTTGGGGTTGAGTTGATTGTAAGTGTATCATGTTTAAACAATGTTGGGGTTGAGTTGATTGTAAGTGTATCATGTTTAAACAATGTTGGGGTTGAGTTGATTGTAAGTGTATCATGTTTAAACAATGTTGGGGTTGAGTTGATTGTAAGTGTATCATGTTTAAACAATGTTTGGGTTGAGTTGATTGTAAGTGTATCATGTTTAAACAATGTTTGGGTTGAGTTGATTGTAAGTGTATCATGTTTAAACAATGTTGGGTTGAGTTGATTGTAAGTTACATGTTTAAACAATGTTGGGGTTGAGTTGATTGAAAAGTGTATCATGTTTAAAGCAATGTTGAGGATTGAGTTGATTGTAAGTGTATCATGTTTAAACAATGTTGGGGTTGAGTTGATTGTAAGTGTATCATGTTTAAACAATGTTGGGGTTGAGTTGATTGTAAGTGTATCATGTTTAAACAATGTTGGGATTGAGTTGATTGTAAGTGTATCATGTTTAAACAATGTTGGGGTTGAGTTGATTGTAAGTGTATCATGTTTAAACAATGTTGTGGTTGAGTTGATTGTAAGTGTATCATGTTTAAACAATGTTGGGGTTGAGTTGATTGTAAGTGTATCATGTTTAAACAATGGTGGGGTTGAGTTGATTGTAAGTGTATCATGTTTAAACAATGTTTGGGTTGAGTTGATTGTAAGTGTATCATGTTTAAACAATGTTTGGGTTGAGTTGATTGTAAGTGTATCATGTTTAAACAATGTTGTGGTTGAGTTGATTGTAAGTGTATCATGTTTAAACAATGTTGGGGTTGAGTTGATTGTAAGTGTATCATGTTTAAACAATGTTGGGGTTGAGTTGATTGTAAGTGTATCATGTTTAAACAATGTTGTGGTTGAGTTGATTGTAAGTGTATCATGTTTAAACAATGTTGGGGTTGAGTTGATTGTAAGTGTATCATGTTTAAGCAATGTTGGGGTTGAGTTGATTGTAAGTGTATCATGTTTAAACAATGTTGGGGTTGAGTTGATTGTAAGTGTATCATGTTTAAACAATGTTGGGGTTGAGTTGATTGTAAGTGTATCATGTTTAAACAATGTTGGGATTGAGTTGATTGTAAGTGTATCATGTTTAAACAATGTTCGGGGTTGAGTTGATTAAGTGTATCATGTTTAAACAATGTTGGTTGAGTTGATTGTAAGTTATCATGTTTAAACAATGTTGGGATGATTGATGTAAGTTATCATGTTTTAAACAATGTTGCTTGAGTTGATTGTAAAGTGTATCATGTTTAAACAATGTTGGGGTTGAGTTGATTGTAAGTGTATCATGTTTAAACAATGTTTGGGTTGAAGTTGATTGTAAGTATCATGTTTAAACAATGTTGAGGTGAGTTGATTGTAAGTGTATCATGTTTAAACAATGTTGGATTAGTTGATTGTAAGGTTCATGCTTTAAACAATTTTGGGGTTGAGTTGATTGTAAGTGTATCATGTTTAAACAATTTGGTTGAGTTGATTGTAAGTGTATCATGTTTAAACAATGTTGGGGTTGAGTTGATTGTAATGTATCATGTTAAACAATGTTGGGGTTGAGTTGATTGTAGGTATCATGTTTAAACAATGTTGCAATTGAGTTGATTGTAAGTGTATCATGTTTAAACAATGTTGGGTTGAGTTGATTGTAAGTTATCATGTTTAAACAATGTTAGGGTTGAGTTGATTGTAAGTGTATCATGTTTAAACAATGTTGGGGTTGAGTTGATTGTAAGTGTATCATGTTTAAGCAATGTTAGGGTTGAGTTGATTGTAAGTGTATCATGTTTAAACAATGTTGGGATTGAGTTGATTGTAAGTGTATCATGTTTAAACAATGTTGGGGTGGAGTTGATTGTAAGTGTATCATGTTTAAACAATGTTGGGATTGAGTTGATTGTAAGTGTATCATGTTTAAACAATGTTGGGATTTAGTTGATTGTAAGTGTATCATGTTTAAACAATGTTGGAGTTGAGTTGATTGTAAGTGTATCATGTTTAAACAATTTGGAGTTGATTGATTGTAAGTGTATCATGTTTAAACAATGTTGAGGTTAGTTGATTGTAAGTGTATCATGTTTAAACAATGTTGGGGTTGAGTTGATTGTAAGTGTATCATGTTTAAACAATGTTGGGATGAGTTGATGTAAGTGTATCATGTTTAAAGCAATATTAGGTTGATTGATTGTAAGTGTATCATGTTTAAAGCAATGTTGAGGTTGAGTTGATTGTAAGTGTATCATGTTTAAACAATGTTGGGGTTGAGTTGATTGTAAGTGTATCATGTTTAAACAATGTTAGTTGAGTTGATTTAAGTGTATCATGTTTAAACAATGTTGGGATTGAGTTGATTGTAAATGTATCATGTTCAAACAATGTTAGTGAGTTGATTTAATGTATCATGTTTAAACAATGTTGGGTTGAGTTGATGTAAGTGTATCATTTTAAACAATGTTAGAGTTGAGTTGATTGTAAGTGTATCATGTTTAAACAATGTTGGGTTGAGTTGATTGTAAGTGTATCATGTTTAACAATGTTGCAATTGAGTTGATTGTAGAGTGTATCATGTTTAAACAATGTTGGGGTTAGTTGATTGTAAATGTATCATGTTTAAGCAAATTTTGGGTTGAGTTGATTGTAAGTGTATCAGTTTAAACAATGTTGGGGTGAGTTGATTGTAAAGTGTATCATGTTTAAACAATGTTGAGATTGAGTTGATTGTAAAGTGTATCATGTTTAAACAATGTTGGGGTTGAGTTGATTGTAAGTGTATCATGTTTAAACAATGTTGGGGTTGAGTTGATTGTAAGTGTATCATGTTTAAACAATGTTGGGGATGAGTTGATTGTAAGTGTATCATGTTTAAACAATGTTGGGGTTGAGTTGATTGTAAGTGTATCATGTTTAAACAATGTTGGGGTTGAGTTGATTGTAAGTGTATCATGTTTAAACAATGTTTGGGTTGAGTTGATTGTAAGTGTATCATGTTTAAACAATGTTTGGGTTGAGTTGATTGTAAGTGTATCATGTTTAAACAATGTTGGGTTTGAGTTGATTGTAAGTGTATCATGTTTAAACAATGTTGGGCTGAGTTGATTGTAATGTATCATGTTTAAACAAATTTTGGATTGAGTTGATTGTAAGTGTATCATGTTTAAACAATGTTGGGGTTGAGTTGATTGTAAGTGTATCATGTTTAAACAATGTTGGGGTTGAGTTGATTGTAAGTGTATCATGTTTAAACAATGTTTGGGTTGAGTTGATTGTAAGTGTATCATGTTTAAACAATGTTGGGGTTGAGTTGATTGTAAGTGTATCATGTTTAAACAATGTTGGGGTTGAGTTGATTGTAAGTGTATCATGTTTAAACAATGTTGGGGTTGAGTTGATTGTAAGTGTATCATGTTTAAACAATGTTGGTGTTGAGTTGATTGTAAGTGTATCATGTTTAAACAATGTTTGGGTTGAGTTGATTGTAAGTGTATCATGTTTAAACAATGTTGGGGTTGAGTTGATTGTAAGTGTATCATGTTTAAACAATGTTTGGGTTGAGTTGATTGTAAGTGTATCATGTTTAAACAATGTTGGGGTTGAGTTGATTGTAAGTGTATCATGTTTAAACAATGTTGGGGTTGAGTTGATTGTAAGTGTATCATGTTTAAACAATGTTTGGGTTGAGTTGATTGTAAGTGTATCATGTTTAAACAATGTTGGGATTGAGTTGATTGTAAGTGTATCATGTTTAAACAATGTTGGGGTTGAGTTGATTGTAAGTGTATCATGTTTAAACAATGTTGGGGTTGAGTTGATTGTAAGTGTATCATGTTTAAACAATGTTTGGGTTGAGTTGATTGTAAGTGTATCATGTTTAAACAATGTTGGGGTTGAGTTGATTGTAAGTGTATCATGTTTAAACAATGTTGGGGTTGAGTTGATTGTAAGTGTATCATGTTTAAACAATGTTGGGGTTGAGTTGATTGTAAGTGTATCATGTTTAAACAATGTTGGGGTTTTGAGTTGATTGTAAAGTTGGTGATATGGTATTTAAGCAATGTTGGGGTTGAGTTGATTGTAAGTGTATCATGTTTAAGCAATGTTGGGGTTGAGTTGATTGTAAGTGTATCATGTTTAAACAATGTTGGGGTTGAGTTGATTGTAAGTGTATCATGTTTAAACAATGTTGGTGTTGAGTTGATTGTAAGTGTATCATGTTTAAACAATGTTGGGGTTGAGTTGATTGTAAGTGTATCATGTTTAAACAATGTTGGGGTTGAGTTGATTGTAAGTGTATCATGTTTAACATGTTTGGGGTTGAGTTGATTGTAAGTGTATCATGTTTAAACAATGTTGGGGTTGAGTTTGATTGTAAAAGTTGTATCATGTTTAAACAATGTTGGGATTGAGTTGATTGTAAGTGTATCATGTTTAAACAATGTTGGTGTTGAGTTGATTGTAAGTGTATCATGTTTAAACAATGTTGGGGTTGAGTTGATTGTAATTGTATCATGTTTAAACAATGTTGGGGTTGAGTTGATTGTAAGTGTATCATGTTTAAACAATGTTGCGATTGAGTTGATTGTAAGTGTATCATGTTTAAACAATGTTGGGGTTGAGTTGATTGTAAGTGTATCATGTTTAAACAATGTTGGGGTTGAGTTGATTGTAAGTGTATCATGTTTAAGCAATGTTGGGGTTGAGTTGATTGTAAGTGTATCATGTTTAAACAATGTTGGGGTTGAGTTGATTGTAAGTGTATCATGTTTAAACAATGTTGGGGTTGAGTTGATTGTAAGTGTATCATGTTTAAACAATGTTGGGGGTTTAAGTTAATGTTGATTGATGGTGTATCATGTTTAAGCAATGTTGGTTGAGTTGATTGTAAGTGTATCATGTTTAAACAATGTTGGGGTTGAGTTGATTGTAAGTGTATCATTTTTAAACAATGTTGGGGTTGAGTTGATTGTAAGTGTATCATGTTTAAACAATGTTGGGATTGAGTTGATTGTAAGTGTATCATGTTTAAACAATGTTGGGGTTGAGTTGATTGTAAGTGTATCATGTTTAAACAATGTTGAGGGTTGAGTTGATTGTAATTTGTATCATGTTTAAAGCAATGTTGGGGTTGAGTTGATTATTTAATGTATCATGTTTAAACAATGTTGGATGGTTGATTGAGGTGATCAGTTAACATTTTGGGGTATGATGATTTAATGTTAATGTTGAAACTGTTTAAAGTTAGTTGATGAATGTGATCATGTTTAAACAATGTTGGGACTGAGTGATTGTAAGTTACATGTTATGAACGAATGTTAAGTTGAGCTTGATTAAGTTAATGTTGATGAACTGGTATTAAACAATGTTGATTGAGTTGATTTGTAAGTGATAACATGTTTAAACAATGTTATTGAACTGGGTCATTAAAGTTAGTTGATTGTAAATGTATCATGTTGAAACAATGTTGAAGTTGAGTTGATGGTAAAGTGTATCATGTTTAAACATGGGTATTAAGTGTTAAGTGTTATGAACTGGGTATTGATTAAGTGTATCATGTTTAAGCAATGTTGGACTGAGTTGATTGTTAAGTGATAACTGTTTAAACAATGTTGAGTGAGTTGATTGAAGTGTACATGTTTAACAATGTTAAGTTGATGTTGATTGTAAGTGTATCATGTCTTAAAAATGTTGTGCTGAGTTGATTGTAATGTATCATGTTTAAACAATGTTGGGTTGAGTTGATTGAAGTGTATCATGTTAAACAATTTGGGTTGAGTTGATTGTAGTGGTATCATGTTTAACAATGTTGGATGGTTGATGTTGATTGAACTGTGTCATTAAGCAATGTGAGAGCTGTGAGTTGATTGATGAAGTGTATCATGTTAATGCAATGTTGAGACGGTTGAGTTGATGTAAGGTCATCGATGTTTAAACAGGTCATGAAATGGTTGATTGGGTTATGTTAATGTTGATGACTGGGTTTAAGTACATGTTATGAACTGGGTCATGTAATGTTAATTTGATGAAGCTGTATCATGTTTAAACAATGTTGAGGTTGGGTGATTGTAAGTGTATCACTGTTTAAAAATGTTGATTAAAGTTGATTGTAATTTTGTGACTGTTTAAACAATGTTGGAGGTTAGTTGATGTAAGTGTATGATGTTAACTGGGGGATGTAAAGTTAATGTTGATGAATGATCATGTATGTTAACAATGTTGGGGTGTTGATGTAATGTTATGTAACTGTATTAGAGTTTTGATTGAACTGGTCATTAGTTAATGTTGATGAACATGGGTCATTAAGTTGATGTTATGAACTGGGTCATAATGTTATGTTGATTGAACTGGGTATTATGTTAATGTTGATGAACGGGTTATTAAGTTAATGTTGATGAACTGGTCATTAAAGTTAGTTGATGAACTGGCGTACAATTTGTGATGATGTAGTCATATGTTGATGAACTGGGTCATTGATGTTAATGTTGATGAACTGGTCTTAGTTAGTTGATGAACTGGGTCATTAAAGTTAATGTTGAGACTGAGTGATTAATGTATTGATGAACTAGGGTCATTAATGTTATGTTGATGAACTGGTCATTAATGTTAAGTGTTGAGTTGAAAGGTTCATTAAGCAATGTTGAGGAGTGGGTCATTTAGATGTTGATGAAACTGGGTTGAGTTAATGTTGATGAACGGGGTCATTATTTTGATTGAATGACGGGTCTTTAAAAAGTTGTTGATGAACTTGTTTAATGTTAATGTTGATGAACGGTTTAAGTTATATGTTGAGAACTGGGTATTAAAGTTACATGTTTGAACATTGGAGTATTAAGTGTTACAAATGTTGATTGAACGGGTGTTAATGTTAAAATGTTGATGAGACTGGGTCGTGTACATGTTAACATGTTGATGAATGGTCATTAATGTTAAATGTTGATGTTATTGGTATTAAGTTACATGTTGATGAAACTGGGTCTTAAGTTATTGAATGTTCATGAAACAATTTAGTGATTAATGATATGAAACAATGGGTATTGTATCATGTTAATGTTGATGACTGTGGTCATTTTAAAAGTTAGTTGATTGAATGGGTCATTTAAGCAATGTTGATGATGATTAAGTTACATGTTTAAACTGGGGTTAAGTTAGTTGTGAACTGGCATTATGTAATGTTAAACAACTGTCATTAGTTGTTGATGTACGGGTTTAAAAATGTTAGTGAGTTGATGAAGGGTCATTAAATGTTAAGTTGATGATTTAGGGTTTCATTAAACAATGTTGAGACTGGTTATTATGTTAATGTTACAACTGGGTCAGTTGATGTTACATGTTTAAGCAATGTTATTAGTTGATGAACTGGTATCATGTTAATGTTGATGAATGGGATTGTAATGTTATGAACTGGGGTTAAGTTAATGTTCATGAACAATATTAGGTTGATTGATGAATGTCATTTAAACAATGTTGAGGAGTGATTGAAGTATCATGTTTAACAATGTTGATTGAGTGATGTAATGTACATGTTTAAACAATGTTGGGGTTGATTGATTGTAAGTGTATGCATGTTTAGCAATGTTGAGGTTAAGTTGATTGTAGTGTACTGGTTTAAAGCAATGTTGGGGTTGAGTTATTAGTTATCATTGATTTAACTGTTCGATTGAGTTATTGTAATGATCAGTTAAAAGTTGGTGTTGATTGAAGGATCATTAAAATGTTGGTTGATGATTGAGGTCATGTAAAGAATGTTGATGAACTGGTAAGTTAATGTTTGAATCTGGGTCATTAAGTATCGTTGAAGAACTGGGCATTAGTATGATGATAAGGTCATTAAGAATGTTGGAGTGAGTCATTAAAGTTAATGATGAACTGCAATGTTGGTTGATTGAATGAAGGTTCATTAAATTATGAATTGATGAATGGATCATTAAATGTTAGTTGATGAACTGGGTCATTAAAGTTAGTTGATGATGTAGTTAATGTTTAAAGCAATGTTGGCTGGTAGTTGTTGTGTTGATGAACTGGTTTAAATGTTGGGTTGATGAATTGGGTCATTAGTTAATGTTGATGAACTGGTAATGTTAATGTTGATGAACTGGTCATTAAAGTTAATGTTGATGAACTGGTGCATTAAAGTTAATGTTGATGAACTGGTCATTAATGTTAATGTTGATGAACTGGGCATTAAAGTTAATGTTGATGAACTGGGCATTAAAGAATGTTGATGAACTGGTCTGAATGTGATGAACTGGGTCATTAAAGTTAATGTTGATGAACTGGGTCATTAAAGTTAATGTTGATGAACTGGGTCATTAAAGAGTTATGAACTGGGTCATTAAAGTTAATGTTGATGAACTGGGTCATTAAGTTAATGTTGATGAACTGGTCATATGTTAATGTTTTTGATGAACTGGTCATTAAGTTAATGTTGATGAACTGGGTCATTAAGTTAATGTTGATGAACTGGGTCATAAGTTAATGCTGATGAACTGGTCATTAAGTTAATGTTGATGAACGGGTCATTAATGGTTGATGAACTGGGTCATTAAGTAATGTTGATGAACTGGGTCATTAATGTTAATGTTGATGAACTGGGTCATTAAAGTTAATGTTGATGAACTGGGTCATTAAAGTTAATGTTGATGAACTGGGTCATTAAGTTAATTTGATGAACTGGGTCATTAAAGTTAATGTTGATGAACTGGGTCATTAATGTTAATGTTGATGAACTGGGTCATTAATGTTAATGTTGATGAACTGGGTCATTAATGTTAATGTTGATGAACTGGGTCATTAATGTTAATGTTGATGAACTGGTCATTAAGTTAATGTTGATGAACTGGGTCATTAATGTTAATGTTGATGAACTGGGTCATTAATGTTAATGTTGATGAACTGGAGTCATTAAGTTAATGTTGATGAACTGGGTCATTAAAGTTAATGTTGATGAACTGGGTCATTAATGTTAATGTTGATGAACTGGGTCATTAAGTTAATGTTGATGAACTGGTCATTAAGTTAATGTTGATGAACTGGGTCATTAATGTTAATGTTGATGAACTGGGTCATTAAAAGTTATGTTGATGAACTGGGTCATTAATGTAATGTTGATGAACTGGGTCATTAATGTTAATGTTATGAACTGGGTCATTAATAATGTTGATGAACTGGTCATTAATTAATGTTGATGAACTGGGTCATTAAAGTTAATTGATGAACTGGGTATAATGTTAATGTTGATGAACTGGGTCATTAATAGTAATGTTGATGAACTGGTCATAAGTTAATGTTGATGAACGGATCATTAAGTTAATGTTGATGAATGGAGTCATAAAGTTAATGTTGATGAACTGGTCATTAATTAACTGTGATGAACTGGGTATTAAGTTAATGTTGATGAACTGGGTCATTAAGATTAATGTTGATAACTGGATTATTGTATAATGTTGATGAACTGGATCATAAATGTTATGTTAGAATAAACAATGAGAACATAAGTTACTGTAGATATATAAACTCAATGTAATATAATTATTTGTAATTTATGAAACTTGGTCATAAAATTATCTTGTAGATATAAAACTTAGTGAGAATATAAAATTATTTAGATATAAAACTTGATGATGAATATAAAATTACTTGTAGATATAAAACTAATGATGAATATCAAAATTACTTGTAGATATAAAACTAATGAGAATAAAAATTACTTGTAGATATAAACTATGAGAATTAAAATTACTTGTAGATATAAAACTCAATGTGAATATAAATTACTTGTAGATATAAAACTCAATGAGAATATAAAATTACTTGTAGATATAAAACTAGATGTGAATATAAAATTACTTGTAGATATAAAACTAGATGTGAATATAAAATTACTTGTAGATATAAAACTCAATGGAATAAAATTACTTGTAGATATAAAACTCAATGAGAATATAAAATTACTTGTAGATATAAAACTCAATGAGAATATAAAATTACTTGTAGATATAAAACTCAATGAGAATATAAAATTACTTGTAGATATAAAACTCAATGAGAATATAAAATTACTTGTAGATATAAAACTAGATGTAATAAAAATTACTTGTAGATATAAAACTTGATGTGAATACAAAATTACTTGTAGATATAAAACTAGATGAGAATAAAAATTACTTGTAGATATAAAACTTGATGAGAATATAAAATTACTTGTAGATATAAAACTCAATGAGAATATAAAATTACTTGTAGATATAAAACTCAATGAGAATATAAAATTACTTGTAGATATAAAACTAGATGTGAATACAAAATTACTTGTAGATATAAAACTAGATGTGAATACAAAATTACTTGTAGATATAAAACTAGATGTGAATACAAAATTACTTGTAGATATAAAACTTGATGAGAATACAAAATTACTTGTAGATATAAAACTTGATGAGAATATAAAATTACTTGTAGATATAAAACTTGATGAGAATATAAAATTACTTGTAGATATAAAACTCAATGAGAATATAAAATTACTTGTAGATATAAAACTAGATGTGAATATAAAATTACTTGTAGATATAAAACTTGATGTGAATACAAAATTACTTGTAGATATAAAACTAGATGTGAATATAAAATTACTTGTAGATATAAAACTAGATGTGAATATAAAATTACTTGTAGATATAAAACTAGATGTGAATACAAAATTACTTGTACATATAAAACTCAATGAGAATACAAAATTACTTGTACATATAAAACTCAATGAGAATATAAAATTACTTGTACATATAGATATATTAGAAATGACATGTCTTAGGTAAGGTAAGTTTATGTATAACAGAAATATAGATTTAATATGTTTTGAAATATGTTAGTTATCAACTCTACTATATTCTGTTGGATGATGTTACTGACAGTGCTAACGATGATGTTTGATAATGTTTCAGTTTTAAGTGCAGACATTCAATCTTACTATCTAATGTATGACGGTCACAGTTATGGCTTCTATAGGAACAGAACGACATGGAGTGACGCTCAGGTTAATTGATCAATAAAATAGTGTCAAGTTATCAATTGAAATCTTACATATTTTATTTTATTTGAATTACAGTTTTTAAGAAAAATAATAAAATAACGGATAAAATAACGGATAAAATAACGGATAAAACAACCTATAAAACAACGGATAAAAGAACTTATAAAACAACGGATAAAATAACGGATAAAACAACGGATAAAACAACGGATAAAACAACGGATAAAACAACGGATAAAATAACGGATAAAACAACGGATAAAACAACGTATAAAATAACGGATAAAACAACGTATAAAATAACGGATAAAACAACGGATAAAATAACGGATAAAATAACGGATAAAACAACGGATAAAATAACGGATAAAACAACGGATAAAACAACGGATAAAATAACGGATAAAATAACCTATAAAACAACGGATAAAATAACGGATAAAACAACGGATAAAACAACTTATAAATAACGGATAAAACAACGGATCATAGAATAGGATGAAATGTAGCAAAATGGATTTGACGAAATATAGAGGAATAGCGCTATTGAGTCCCACTGGAAAAATATTCTATAAAGAACTTGAAAAAGGTTGAGCCATATTATCGAGCCCCAGCTCAGCGACTCCTAAATGGGATTCCGGAAGAATAGAAGCTGTACATACGCAATATTTGCTCTCAGGCAGATAGTGGAAAGGACTGTCCAATCTGACAAACACCTGCACGTTACATTATAGTCCAGAAAAAAAAGC